>JAFEMH010006984.1:0-106257 GCA_022495995.1 Adenophora triphylla var. japonica
ACATCGGCCATTATTTTCAAAGGAGAGGTAGAATGCTATCATAAGATTCAAAAATGCTCTTCCATTGAGCAGGATACAGCATGAAGGCCCGAGGCATATCATCTTGCCGGTATCAGCTAGCCCATGATCTTGCTTTGAAATGGCACGGAGGCATAAAGAGAAGGTAGAAGTAAAGGCTAGAGCCTTCTTTAGTCAAACAAGCTTTAGAAGACCGGTAAACGAGAGAGGAGAGATCTCAAAGAATATCGGTCACCGAAATCATTAATCATCAACCATTTCCTCTTGATGCCACGGAATAGGATGCACACTTCAATTGGAGATTCACCATGAGGACGAAAGCATCATACCACAAATCTTAATAGAACCTAGTTGATTAACAGCTGGAGGAGAAGCTTTCACTTTGGCATGAGAAATGACAGCAAGAGTTTTCTTCTTGCACCAGTGTTTGATATCTTTGTCCCACTTGAGCTAGAATGGAGTCATGCTTTGGTTGATCCTTGAAGAAACTCGACATTTTTTGAAATGGAATTTGATAGATCTAGACCACGGCCTCCGCTTGAGTCTTTGATGAGGAGAAAGTTACCCAGTAGAATCTTTTGGGATAGATCTCAAAGTTGTATATCAGTTGGAAGAGATCATAAACTTTCAATCATCCTTTAAGGAATTATATCAAGAGAGGGAGGGAGGTATCTTCATCCAACTTTGGCGGGAATCACATCATAATCATCGGGATCCAATGTCATCGGGGCTATCATCTCCAACTTCGAGTGATGGGCTCCGGGAATAGAGAGATGGAATCGGCAATAGCTTCTGGCTGGAATTGGTCTTCTTCAAAGTTCGCAAGAAAGGATTCGAGGAGAAAGCATTATCAATTTCATTGTTTGGAGATCGCGGCTAGATAAATCATCTGAGAGTGCTCCTCCTCCCAAATCGGCCCAATCTCCGTGAGGGTACAAGAGTAGATTCCATAAACACTTTAACGCCAGTGGTTGTTCATCGGCATGTATAGCCGGGCAAGACTCCGCCCGAAATAACAATCGACATAGGCTAAGTAGGGCTTGCGGTGCTATTTTTATGAGCACTGAAGTCAAGGGAAAAAGTTGCATGCCCTTCACATGAGAATAGTGCCGATAAACTTGTTATCATCATGATTCGGTCTGTTTGAGTGAAGGTCACTATCACTTGAGTCATCATCTGTGAAAGTACATCGGCATTCTTGTCGAAACTCTTGTCAAGGAAGAGATCATCCTTCTTCTCTTGAAGGGAACTAGCATTCTTCTCTTTAAAGGCTTCCTCAGAATAAGTAATGAGCTCTTAGGTCATCTTAAAGCGGTAACATTTTCAATCAATTGATCGCCAAGAGGGCCCCGGGTAAGAGTCTCGGCATTAGAATGCAGAACCCCCCAAAGCCGTCATCATTTTTACGCTTCTTGCTTGCCGATAGGGGGATCATCTTCATGGAAATCAAATTGAGTCTTAAATAGACGATGCATAGGGAAATCCGGATGGAAATTACCATTAGATCCTTTACGACTCTTGATCTTGAAATAAATAAACTTGATTCCATAGTGAAATTACCCGACTTCGCGCGCGAATAGCGGTTGTCTTTCGCGGGGTTGGTAGTATGCCGGAGACCTCGCTTTCGGAAGGAGAGAAGTCGCCACTGCGGTTTTTGTATTTTGATTGCCCAAACGTTGAGAAAACGGCTTTAGTAAAAATGGTGTCGTTTTATTGGTAGCAAAAATTAGGAAAAAAGACTTTGAAAAGGGGTGTCATTTTTATTGGTAGCAAAAAACGAGGAAAAAGCTTTTTGAATGCCGAGATATGTGTGTTAGGATTCTGGAGGTCAACGTTACATTTCGGGAAGTTAGTATTTTGAGATCACCCAAAATGCCCTCGTTTGGCTTGAGTCTTTCTACATTTCTCGAAAATGTGTGCAGTGTGTGTGTGTGTTTGCATTTTTGAAAAGTGGGGGCTTGAATGACAAGCTTAATCTTTGATTTGAATGTCAAATGTTGATTTTTTGTGATTCTTTTAGGAAAAATGTTAGACTTTTAAGAAAAGAGAGTCGTTTGAATGTCAAACGTCGGGTTTTTTGCAGTTTGAAGATGATCGTTTGGATGCAAACGTCATTTCGCGCGTTTTGAAAGAGAGTTCGAATGTCGAACTCTTATTTTGAAGCCAGGCGTTTCATTGTTAGCAATTTTTACGGGGAAAACGACATTAAATGAGATTTGAGTGTCAAATGTACGGCTTTTAAGTTTAAAGATGATTGTTTGGATGCCCAGAACATCATTTCACGCGTTTTTGAAAGAGAGTTTGAATGTCGAACTCCGAGTTTTAGACGGGCATTTCATTGTTAGCAATTTTACGGGAAAACAACATTAAATGAGTATGCAATCAACGAATCGCTTTGCGACTCGAACTTTGATGAGTAAATACCTATCACAGAGCCAAGCGGGCTCGGACTCGTAAATGACTGAGTATTTAAAATGTGGTATCGACGGAATCAAATGACCCGGATTTTAAAGAGGCGATCAATGTCGAACCAAACGGTTCGGAATTATAAAGTTGCGTAAAGTAAATAGACGTTCGACGGACTCAAACGATCCCGAAATTGTAAAATGGCATGAAAGTAAATGACATGCAGCCGGATCAAAAACGATTCGAAATTGTAAATGACATAAAAAAGTAACGAAACGGGGGTCGGAATGCCGCTTTTAACCCGAGATTAAGTCTCTTACGGAAGAGAATATGATCCGCCATGTATCGGACCCCGTTGACAGGTGGCATCTTACATTTTCAACAATCGTTTGACCGAAGCTGATTTATAGTAGCGACCGGCGCAGTAAATCTAGACTGGGAATCGAAAGTGTTTAGGGAGAGAGAATGTCTACACACCTCCATGGCTGGGGTTGACTCTTTTGGCTCGAGAAGGCATATACGGGATACGAAAAGGTGTTTGGAATGGTGTTTTCGAGGTGGTGTGGCTTGTATTTTGGTTGAAATACGGAGTTATCATGCAAAAGCGAGGTAAAACGGGAGGCTTGAAAGGGGGGTGAGACCCGGTTTAGGCCGCGGCATGGAGAGAAAAATGGTTAAGGTTTTTCTTTCTTTGAAATGTTGCTGGATGCCCTCTCTATTTATTGGGCCCAAAAATTACAAAAGTGTTCGGACTCAGGACTTAACCCGCAAATGAAATCCGGGGTTTTGTGGTATTTTTGAAATTGGGAGGACTTGGCTGGGAATCTACTGGTTTTCTGCCAAAAGAGTCGGCTACTGACAATTGGACTCCGCACAGTCGTGAGGGGGTATTTTGGTCTTTTCACACTTAAATCTGATTGAAGTTGACAAGGAAGCTGTGGCATGCGTGCCACATGTCCCTATGACTCACCAGGGCATGGATTTTTGTGCCATTATTCCCTGGTTTCGTCCCTTTTTTAAATAACAATCCGAAAAATGTCCGAAACGCCCTCGGAAAGTGCCGGAAATTGCATTTTTCAGGAGAAACCGTACTTTTACGTCTGACAACGTGTGTTGAGTATGCTTCGACATTAGGATGCAAGGGGCAGTCCCGAGACGTCTCGTTGGCTCGAGAACGGGGAGTTTAAAGGATTTCAGTTAACCTGGAGCGGGCCAGTTAACGGATTCCGATTAACTTTTAACGGATTTTGACGATCCGGATTTGGGTACTTACAGTTAGCCCCTCAGCGATGTCACTTATGAAGGAAGTGGGGTCGTTGAAAAAAGACAAGGATCCAAATCGGGGGATGCCTTACTTTGAAAGAGACCTGAGAGGTCAGCTGGCTGGACCCTTACCGAAAGGATTCATACGTATCTCGAGCGAGAATCAAGCCAATCGTAGTTCGTAGGTGCAAGGAGCCGCGCGGGTGGAACTTGACCTAAACGAGACTATTATGAGGCATCTGAACCTAAGTGAGACTTTCGAGGGCATGTGGCGCCTCAGACCGGGATTATTGAAACTTGTTAGTGCATGTGGCACCTTCGACCGGGATTATTGAAACTTGTTAAGGCGTGAGGCGCCTCGGGCGGGATTATTGAAACTTGCGAGGGCGTATGGCGCCTCAGACCGGGATTATTGAAACTTTCGAGGGCGTGTGGCGCCTCATACCGATTTTACTGAAACTTGCCAGGGCGTGTGGCGCCTCAAATCAATTTTACTGAAACTTGCGAGGGCGTGTGGTGCCTCAGACCTATGTTACAAGGATGTGATGGTCCTGAGATGAAGGCGTTCGTGCCTTGAGATTGATTTTTGTAAGGCGTTCGTGCCTTGGATGCTGGACTTATGATGACGGCCAGGTTTATTCGCTGGGGATAGGGTGGAAATGATGGGAATGGTTGCGTTAAACTGGCGTTCTTAACAACACAAATGGATTGACATTCTAATGACGGGGTTAGGAACAGGATGTGGTCTTAGGAGACCGACACATTCTTTGAGGAAAAGCATCCGAGTTCTAACGGGGCCAGTAGAAACTAAGGGGATTGATTGGCGTTTCTTCTTAGACGGATGGTCTTAGGATCCCTGCTGGGGAGGAATGTTCGGGCTTTACGGTGATGCCGAAGAGGGATTGTTGTGCGGGCTTACCTTGATGGCCGCTGAAGTGGAATGGTCGGGCTTACGACTGGCGGCCAGGGAAGTAAATGTTCACTTGCTGGAGTGAAAAGGTATTCGGACTTATGAGGATGGCCAAAGAGGGATTATTGTGCGGGCTTACCTTGATGGCCACTAATTTGGGATGGTCGGGCTTACGATTGACGGCCGGGGAGATGAATGTTGGTGAAAACTAATGGGAATTTTGACGTCGGGAGACGGAATTGTGATTTAACGTCCGAAGACGGGACTGCGCGCTTGAACGTCAAACGTCGGTTTGGGGCGGAAGTGAGCGTTTGAATGTCAAACGTCGATTTGGAATTTAACGTCTGGAGACGAACGTTAGTGAAAACTAACTGGAAATTTAATGTCTGGAGACGAAATGAGCATTTGAATGTCAAACGTCGATTTGGAATTTAACGTCTGGAGACGAACGTTAGTGAAAAACTAACTGGAAATTTAACGTCGGGAGATGAAATGAGCGTTTGAATGTCAAACGTCGATGTGGAGTTTAACGTCTGGAGATGAATGTTAGTAAAAACTAACTGGAAATTTAACGTCTGGAGACAAGATGAGCGTTTGAATGTCAAACGTCGATTTGGAATTTAACGTCTGAAGACGAAACGTTAGTGAAAACTAACTGAAAATTTAACGTCGGGAGACAAAATGAGCGTTTGAATGTCAAACGTCGATTTGGAATTTAACGTCTGGAGACGAACGTTAGTGAAAACTAACTGAAAATTTAACGTCTGGAGACGAAAATGAGCGTTTGAATGTCAAACGTCGATTTGGAATTTAACGTCTGGAGACGAAACGTTAGTGAAAACTAACTGGAAATTTAACGTCTAGAGACGAAATGAGCGTTTGAATGTCAAACGTTGATTTGGAATTTAACGTCTGGAGACGAAATGATCATTTGAATGTCAAACGTCGATTTGGAATTTAACGTCTGGAGACGAACGTTAGTGAAAACTAACTGGAAATTTAACGTCGGGAGACGAAATGAGCGTTTGAATGTCAAACGTCGATTTGAAATTTAACGTCTGGAGACGAACATTAGTGAAAAAACAAACGGGACTTGACCTCGGGGGAGGGGGTGTTAGAAAGGTCTAACTTGGGGAGATTTTACACTTTTGGGGGCCAAAAGGGGTAAAATTGAAACTGTGAGAAGCTGAGGGGCCAAATTGGCAAGGAATCTTTTCAGCTGCAAAAAGAGTCCGGCCGGACTTAACCTGACTTTGACCAGGTTCAAATCAGCAACAGGCCGACGCAAACTGGTATAATTTCCATAGTTTCAGGCGAGGAGAAGAGAGAAAGAGAGAAGAAAATCTTCCCCATTTCGCGAGTTTTTGTTCAAATTTTCAAGGGAAAATTATCATGAATGTCGGTTTGGGACTAATGACTCGCCATAGGAGGACCGATAATGAAAGAACGAGGTTGGTGAGGACCATTCGAACCACCACTTTTCCTATGAATCCGGCGGAGTTTTATTCGGCTCGGGACACTCACAAATCAAAGGGAAGGATCGAAAGACGGGTAAACTTTCTCTAAATTAGTTAATTTTAAGAATGTACATTCTTTAAATTTTAGGAATTTTGACTAGAAATGAGTTAAGGCTCTTGGTGCCCGAGTTGTGGCTTTGACTTTGCTATGTTCCTTTGTCGAAATTGACTAGAGTGTAGTTGATTGACCTTATGGGTAGATGACATAAAAATTTTGGTTGCAAAATTCCATGCCTAGAGGTGTTTTCCGAAATTAAAGTAATTTTAATTTGAGACGGAGTAATTTTTGAAATGTTGAAATGTTTGAAAGTTCCGACTTCGACGGATTTTTCGAGATGTTTGGAAAGTTTCGGGTTCGACGGAGTTTTCGAAATGTTTTGAAAGATCCGAATTCGACGGAGTTTTCGAAATGTTTTGAGAGTTTCGTAATTCGATGGAGTTTTCGAAATGTTTTGAGAGTTTCGAATTCGACGGAGTTTTAGAAATGTTTTGAGAGTTCCGAATTCGACGGAGTTTTCGAAATGTTTTGAAAGTTCGGATTCGACGGAGTTTTCGAAATGTTTTGAAAGTTACGAGTTCGACGAAGTTTTGAAATGTTTTGAAAGTTCGATGGAGTTTCGAAATGTTTTGAAAGTTCCGAATTCGACGGAGTTTTCGAGATGTTTTTGAAAGTTCCGAGTTCAACGGAGTTTTCGAAATGTTTTGACCTTTTGGGATTTTGAATTTGTTAATACTCCAAGTTGGAATGGACATATTTTTAGTAAAAGGAACTATATATGTGCTTCATCATTTCAACATGCGTTTGTGCATTACATTGATGTCGTTTACGTATTAACGTATTCTTGCACGTGTTCACTGCCGGGGGCGAGGGACGGTTGACGTTCGCAACTTGAAGAGCGAGGCCTTGGCACGATTAGAGCGCTGTGGGAATACTCCCGAAGAGGCTTGGGACGGAGAGAGGCGTCCGCGGCGGTTTGTGGTTGACTCAGATTTGGGTGGATTCATCGTGTGCAGTAGCCGCGGTGGCTTCGCGCGAGAGGGAGAGGGTCTTGCACATTGCCACTGGCGGAGCACGGTGGGACACGACCAGCACTTTTCACTTCGAGGTGGGGAGCGGCGTGACTCCCACTAACTGCGACAATCACGGGTTGCCATTCTATGGCGGCTCTGGCTGTGGAGTGGATGGCTACACCGGGGCGGTTGCCGGAGCTCTTGGGTTTTGATATTATCGATGCCGGGGCTTGGGTATTCGGTATGGGCCGATTGAGGCTCATCGAGGAGAAGTATTATTGCTTATTTGGAGGGTCTCACGAGGGATGGCTGCGGGCGTACGCTCGAGGTTCTTATGGTTTGCTTTGTCGGCGACCACATTTCCCCTTCGGACACATCATGTCACTTCCCTCTGTTGGGTTATTTGGCCCAATCTGAATCTTTGTGAGAGGGTTCGCATGGGGAGGTTGGATAGCAGAGATCTACCATGCTTTGGATAGGTTCTCGCGGGGAGAGGAGAACACGTTATGCTTGCACCGTTTGCTTTGGATGTAAGTTCCGTCTTTTTTTTTCTTCCTTGTCTCATTTTGTACTCGTATGTATACGCCTTGTGGTTGACATAACTTCCCGTGTGCTTAGCAGCGGTTGTGGTTTTACGGAGGTGTTCCACCCGTAGAGGTGGGAGACCAGGAGTATGAGTCCTGTTCCTTGCCATGTTGATTTGGCAGAAGGCGGCGAAGAAGCCGGCGTCGTCGAGGGAGGGTACTCGGCTGACTTATGAAGAGGTGTCTCTAGCCATGAGCCGAGAGTTTTTCGGGCGGATCCAGCTGACTTGGTGGAATCGGATTGGCACTTTTGTGGTCTAGGCTGCTAGGGAGGGCACATGTCGGCGGAAGCTTTGGTGGGGCTTCATTGTGACGCGATGTACACAGGGAAGAGGGTGACCTATCGGCATGGTCCACGGGTTACGTACGGGAAGGGCGAGGTCTGCACATCCGGGGCCCCGCCCGCTCCCTCGGGCTAGGTTAGCGTATGAGGGGCTCGATGGTTCCCGCAGGCGACTGGTGATCCCTATTTCGGAGGAGACGAGGCCTCGATAAAAAGTGGATCCCAAATGCTTCGGTGAAGTGCTTTGATTTTCGGTACTTGATAGTATTATTACGCAAATGTTTCATACGTGCTATACTGTTTTGACTTTTGACGACTTTCTGATTTGCGGGTGTACGGCCTTACGTATAACCAGTACATGAGGCATTTGGACGGGTGGGCCAACTACGCCCGGGAGACTCGTGGAGTTCTTGCGGTGTAACTCCGGAGGAGTGCGGTTGTGCACGAGCCGGTGCCGACGTGGTCGAGAGACTCGTTTGCTTCACGGCGGGTGGAGCGAACTTCACGCGGGGTTTGGCCGGTTCGCCGGTGAGACGGTGGGGTTCGGAGCTCGTCACTCTTCATCCTCACAGGTACGAACGAGGAGAGTCCTCGGGGTCATGTGCACGGAGGAGGCCTCTCACGTATTCCCGCTTTGGAGGAGTTTAGAGATTACTGTCCTCGGTGGATCCGGGCTGGCTGCGAGGGCGGTCACTACGGGTGCACGGATGGCGAGCATGACTCAAAGTAGTCTTCTTTCTATGATTTTTTTCGAGGACAAAATGTATGTATTGTCAGAACAATTTGATTTGTACTTGAAAGGGGCCTTTGAGGCGAAACCTTGTATTTTGCACATTTATTTAGTGATTACCTTGATTATTTTTGGCAAATAAGCAAGTAGGTTGATCAAAAAAAATAAAAAATGAAACATGCACAAAAATTCAAACTAGTCAAAATTTATGCCTATATGCACTTTTATTTAATTAATTGCCTTTGTTGCACGAGCCGGGGCGGAAGTGGTGTTGGTAGTGGTTGATTGAAACTATGGATGCACGTAGTTTCAATGAGGCTTGAGGTATGGTTTGGAAATGTTTCCAAATTGAAGCGGTAGGCTGCGTAGTTGACAAGTCATTTGCCTGAGAAATAGTCTCGTAGGACTTGGATTCAATTTCAGATTCTTTTAAATCGCAGATTCGGTTTTGCAATTGTAAAACAACACATTTGCTTGCCCGATCAATGCTTGAGTTTTCTCTCTCAAATTCTTGAAGGTTTTCTTTGCTCTTTTTATGGCTCCATTTCCTAGGCTATCGTCTCAGATGCAAGAGCGATACTTGGACAATTTCCAGTCGTGGGTACGGCACCACACGAGGCAAAGCAATGGTTTTTTTAAGGGTTGTTAAAAGGATGAAATTTGTTTGGGCTTTGAAAGAACTCATGCCGGATTGGGATCTTTTGAGAGCTGCGTCTCGCTTACAGGATGTACAGGAGGCACGTGTACAGCTTTTCGTACAACGAGATTACGCCCACATTTGAAGATTTTCGGGCCATATTAGGAGGACCTGAGATGGAACAGCTTGTTCTTCCATTGACGGGTGGCATGGCCACCGTTGAGAAGTTAGTGTCTCTGCTTGGCATCTCAGCTGAAGAAGCATACGGGATGCTAATGTCTGAATACAGATTATGTTGACATTTCGGGGTGCCCGATAAATTTGCTTTGGTGTTGAGGAGCGTTTTTGCGTGGGACGCTTTTGCTCGTGTGATTGCTACTTTGTTCACATTTACGTCCTGCAGGTGTGTGCCATCACGGTGTGCTGGACACAGTGAGCGATCTTGGAATGGAGGAGACATCATGCCTTTGATCACAGGCGAGACATTCCTGGCGCGTAGGTCGGATGGCGGCCAAGCCGATATATGTGGGGAGGAGTCCCATATGATCGATCATGTGGTTTAGGAGAGATTGCGAGATGATGCACAAGGTGCTAGTGTCTTGTGACCCTTGGTCCCTTTTCTCGACGTCCTACGGTGATAGGGGGTAATCGAATTTTGGCTGGAGCTACGGATGGCCGGACTCCGCACGCATCACTTGCGATGAGTGGAGTTCCTCGTTGGAAGATTAAAACTTGTCGGACCGCTCGGGGAGGGTCTTTTGGTTGTCGAGTACCGGGGTTATCCCAGGCTTTCTACATTCCATCCTTGGTCTTTGCGACGATGCAGTGGAGCGAGTGCCATTGGCGGGTTTAGGTCATCTTTGCTACCTTCGAGGTAGGATCTCTGCTCATGGAAGATCCTTTGAGAACGCTATTCTTCTCACGCGGTTGTGGCAATACACGTCCTTTCATGCCGGGGTTCTCTTTCACTTGGAGAGGGCATTTCATCTACGTCGCTTGATGTACGAAAGGCAGTACGAAGAGTGTATGGGGAGACACGAGATGGCCATTTTGTGGAGAAGGAGTGAGCTGTTGGGTCTCGATTCTGAAGGGTCGACCTTGAGGAGAGCAGCGATGGCTAATCTTCAGGATCGTACTAGGGACGACATGGCTGACTATGAGGCTAATGCTAGTCGGGAGGCCGATCAAAGCATGGTCATGATGGCTCAAAGAGAGGCAGCTCAAGATAGAGCTAGGGAAAGGGTTGCGTTGGCGGTTGCCGGTTTGACGGAGGCGTCGAGAAGAGTCCCTGATCCAGGTAGAAGGACTACGGGAATATTCCCTGTGAAGTTGAAGAATACTCGCCGAGGAAAAGGGAAGGGGAAGAAGGAAGAAGGATGAAGGACCGAGTACAGGAGACTAGGTTGACCTTGCTGTCTAGAGTATCCACCCACTGTCATTGCAGACACATTAATTGATTAATATTTTTATTGTAGTTTTGCTAGCGTGTAGCAAGTCAAGAGTTGACCGTGCTTGAACTCATCAAAGATTGTTTTAATCGTAATGAGTTTATAGGTTAATTGAAAAGAGTTTTTTGAAACACAAGCGATTGATGCTTACTTGTTTTTTTTTTTGTTTTTGAGACTGAACCAATGATGGCTGCCTACGTTCCCCTTTTACAATTGGACTAAGGGGCTCAGGTCACCGTAGTTCGACACTTTAGGTGATTTTTGAGAAATACAAAGACAAAGAAGTGCGACCCTATTTTTACTCGGATCATTATCGGGAATGTATCCAGTTGGGTATTACTCTTTTAGCACTTTAATTTTACTGAGGGGTGGTGTATGGGGGAGGAGAGTTGACTCATGCTCTTTTTCAAACGAAGTATCGGCGGAGCTTACTTCCGTTCACGGGGTTAACAAAAGGGTTCCCGTCCAAATCTGCTAACTTCATGGCTCCTCTAGAGAAGATTCTTTATACCACGAACGGGCCTATCCAGGTAGGCTCCCACTTTCCGAGGGGATTGGTCTACGTAGGAGGCTTTTCCTTTAGCACCAAGTCGCCTTCTCTGATGTCTAGGATCTTGACTTTCTTATCAAATGCTCAGGCCATTCTGCCTTGGTAGGCACGAGTATGCTCCATGGCTTTCAATATGCGCTCGTCGAGTAGAGCAAGTTCGTCGTGACGGCTCTGAAGCCATTCGACTTCATTGATCCCATTTTCCAAGAGGACTCGGAGGGATGGAATTTCCAATTCCACGGGTAACATCGCTTCCATTCCGTATGTAAGTGTGAAAGGAGTCTCCCCTATGGCGGTTACGGCGATGTTCGGGTATCCCCGAGAGGGCTAGATGTAGCTTTTGGGCCGGTTCAGGCCTTTGACGGTCATCTTTCGATAATCATTGGCGAGAGTCTTGTTTGGGCGCCTCTCTTGCACCATTGGTTTGTGGTACGTAGGGAGAAGACTTGTGGCATGTAACTCTGAATTCGGTCAGTAGTTGGTCACAATTTCCTTCAAAGTGGGTCCCATTGTCAGATATGATCACGTTGGGCACTCCGTATCGCCACATGATGTTCTCTTTGATGAACTCGGCCACCTTCTTAGAATTCAGTACCTTGTACTATCTGGCTTCTACCCATTTGGTGAAGTAGTCGTGCGACTAAAATGAACTCGTGACCATTGCTCCTGGAGGAGTGATCTTGCCGATGACGTCGATTCCCCATGTGGCGAAAGGCCATGGCGTAGTCATGCAATAGAGTTCGTGAGGAGGGATGTGATTGAGGTTGGAAAACCGTTGACATTTGTCACGGCTTCGATGAGCGGATGCGATGCATTTCCATTGTTATCCAATAGTGTCCCATACGGAGGATGATCTGTGTCAATGCTCTAGCGTTCATGTGCGGACAACAGGTTCCGTTGTGAACTTCATTCATTAGTTCTCTGGCTTTTTCTTTATTTACACACGGAAGGGGTGGCCCTTGGTGGCGCTTGTTGTACAACATACCCCCCAGAATGACGAAATGGGATGCCAGGCGTTTTAGTGCCATCATGTTTTTGGCTTTGATCCCTTCTTTGTATTTTCCATCTTCATTTGTGAAGGAAGCTTCTCCGCTTTGGAGAGTCTTTGGTAAATTTGTTTGTACCGGGGTTCGTCGATCGTTTCATTTTTCTTTTTCGATCTCACAGCTTGATAGGCGGGTGTTTCCGTGCACTATTACGAGGGTTTTATTGCTTTTCCCTCGGGAATTTCGACAAGAGATGCGAGGTTGCTAGGGCGTCTGCGAAGCGGTTCTGTCTCTTGGCAAATAGTGAAAAGAGATGTCCTTGAAGCGAGCAATGAGCTCCTCCCATATACGCGTGGTACTTACGAAGGCCAAAATCTATCGTCTTCCATTTGTTGGATACTTGATTGATGATCAATGAGTCTCCATATACATCCCGGCCTACGAGATGTTGCGCTCGAGGAAGCGGCTTCCAAACCTGCGGCACAAGCTTCGTATTCTGTGCATTGTTGGTTGCTTCAAAATTCGGCTTGATGGCTATGGGAGTATGCTCGTCCTTGGGATCGACAAGGAGCATTCCAATGCCATTCCCTTCTTGTTGGCTGCCCCATCGAAGAAGAGTTGCCGGCGGTTTCTTGCGCTCAAGTGAAAAGATTCCATCGTCCAGGAAATTGCGGATCGGGACCCTTGGGTTCCTTTGCTCGGAAAGTCGGCAAGGCGATCTGCCATTACTGCGCCCTTTGTTGATTTTCTTACCATTGTACTTGATGTCGAACTCGGCCGGGAAGAATGACCACTTGGCTAATCTCATTAGCAGGATGGCTTGTCAAGAGATATCAGTAACGGAGTCCATCTTTGGAGACCCGGGAGCACCAGAATGTGGCATGTAGTGTTTCGGTTTCCCGACTACCCATACCAAGGCGGTACGGGTTTTCTACGATCTTTGAGTAGCTGAGTTCACTTCCTTGAAGCTTTCGGCTTACGAAGTAGATTGCATGCTCAACCTTGGAATCTTCTACGTTCTTGTGCCGGCATTGCTCCGATAGACGTGTCTATTCTTGTCGGGTATAGGAGGTAGTGGCTTGTCTTCATGTGGCGGGCACGAGGTGGGGGATTAACCAAGTAGGTCTTGATTTTCTCGAAAGGCATCCGGCACTCGGAGTCCCATTTGATGTCGGCATTCTTTTTCATCGGTTTGAACATGGGCTCGCAGAGAGATGTCAAGCTGGTTGATGAAAGCGGCCCGATGTGCTTGAAGTCTTCCCATGAAGCTCTTCACTTACATCGGGGTTTGAGGCGGCTTTATGTCGATGATGGCCTTGATTTTCTTGGGTATCGGCTTCGATACCTCTTTTGCACATGTAACCATGTACCCCGAGTACTTTGCGCTTGGCCTTAGAAGGTGCACTTTGCAGGTTCAACCTCATGGAGTGTTTTGCAGTCATGTGAAGAACTTCTCGGATCTATCATGTCTTTGCATGTCGATCCCTTGGAGTGGATGATCATGTCGTCGACATATACTTCGATTTCTTTGTGAATCATGTCATGGAAAGAGATTTGTTGCGGCCGGCAAAGTAAGTAGCCCAGGCGTTCTTTAGACCGGAACCGGCATGGGCGTATGCAGTATGTCCCCACGGAGTGGTGAAAGGCGATCTTGGCTTTGATCCTCCTCGGACATTTTGATACGATTGTATCCGGCAAACCCGTCCACGAAGGACTTTACTTCGAAAGTTTGTCATGGTGTCGACCGGCATGTCGATGTTAGGCGATGGGAAATCATCCTTAGGGGCTGGCCTTGTTGAGATCCCGAAAATCCACACGGACATCGACCTTTCCATTGGCCTTGGTGACCGTCACGATGTTGGAGAGCCAAGTCGGGTACTCAATCACTCGATGAAACCAACTCGGAGCATTTTCTCAATTTCTTCTTTGACTTGCAAGGACCACTCGGCTTGATCTTGCGCGGCTTACGTTTGACATGAGGCTTGGATTCGGGATCGGGAATTCGTGCTCCACGATTGAGGATCGAGTCACTGGCATGTCCTGATATATGACCAGGCGAACACGTCAACATACTCCCGGAGGAGGTTTATCGGGGCTTCCTTTTACTGCATCGGCGAAGAAACTGCCACTTGTGTCTCTTTAGGCTCTTGCTGACCCCAGGTTCACTTTGGTCATAACCTCTTCGGCGGCTTGGGCCGGTTGTCCTCTTGGTCAACTACACGCTCGAGAACTTCTTTAATGTATTGTTCGTTTAATGTGTACGCTTCTTTATCAATTGAATTATTAACGTCTTTTAAGTTGTTTGTTAACTTATCGGTTGTTAAAGTGGCAATGAGAGGATACTCTAGAAAGGTCGGACTTTTCATTACACAAGAACGGGAATACATGATTGGCTACAACATTATAGTCCTCCGGCGTAAGGCCGTTGGATGACTCGGAAGGACTGACTCGACAAGGACCGGCTCAAAGGGTTTGAGACCGGGTTTAGGGAGATGTGGGTGCGGGCCCGGCTTGTCTTCCAATTAATGTCTGGCTTGCCCTTGGTCCGGTGAAAGTTACCCAATTCTTCGGTGGCATTGCTTTGGATGCTTGAGGAGGGTGCGGGGATCGAGAGGCTTGGCTCCTGCTGTCCCTATCATGGCGATCATCTTTGTTGTCGGAGCCCCGATCGATCAAGTTGGGCAACTCCATGACTTCTTCAAACGCACTCGTAGAGCGGGTCAGGAAGAGCGTCTTCTATGAATTACAGGTTCCTTCGCTTTGGATTCTTGTCTCGAATGTGGCCTCGGCGGGCGATCCGAACAACTTGTTTCCCATGGAGAGTACCACTGAGTTGCTCCTCCAAGTGCAGGATTCCCTTGAATGTGTACTCATCTTTGGGTGTGGTGGCAGTTGGTCCGGTAGAGCCGTGATGTCGAACGCTCCCTTATCGGATTAGCTTTGAGTCCTACGAAACGCTTGAGGTCCGTGCTAGGCTGTTCCATTCTTTACGTAGTCTTGGCGTTGACTATCCACGCTTCTTTCTCATCTTCATCGGTTCATTTGTGGTCCCCTCAGATTCATTGTCGGTTCATTGTCGGTCCTCGGTTCTGTCGGTTCCCTTGTCGGTCCCTCGGTTAGCTGTCGGTTCCCTTGGTGAAGTAATGAGCGAGGTCAAAGGCTGTAAGGTCGGAGGTTGGGTGTGCCGTTGGAGGTTTCCCTTTTGTGGGCGATGCCTTGGTGCGGGCGAGCCTTTTATCTTCCTTGATGTCGGCCGGTGTTGGCATCGTAGCTAAGCCCTGGACCGTGGTGTGGTCCTTGACTTCAATAACTTGGTGCTGGCCTTGCGGCCTTTTGCCGAGCCCGATCACGGGATGAAGTTCATGAGTTTCATCATCCTCATGGCGGGAGGAATCTGATCGTGAGACGGTGGAAGGTCCACGTTGCATATTTGGATCTTGGAGGTCTCCCGAGTGAATCCGAGTTAATGGCATGTCATCATTATGCTTGATTTCCAACCTTTGGAATGTCGTTGGTCTTTGGTCCCCTCGGTGGTGACGCCTGTCGCCGTAGGCGTGGTTAGCTCGTTGCCTTGCATGAACTTGAGGCACCGATGAAGGGTGGATGCCACGCCATTGATTTGATGCAGCCGGGGACGCCCGGGATGGGCTGTGAAAGTGATTGGAATGTCCAACACTTGGAATTCGGTGGGGATCACCCACTTGCCGAACCGGATGTTAAGAGTAGCAACCCGAGGCGTACGGGAAGTAGAGTCATAGGCCTTGACAGTGTGGTGAAGGCTTAAGATCTGTGGGCTTGATGTCAAGCGGAGTCCATCATCTTGGCGGGCAAGACATTCATTCCGGAACCTCCGTCTACCAACACGCGAGGAAGACGACGCTCGTCCAGTGGGTTGTGATGTAAAGCGGCTCATTGTGATCGGCTCCAAATTTTGGAAGGTCCAAATCTGTGAAGGTGATAATGTTTCCATAATGGATGTTACCGATCATCTGAATGACTTCATCTGGGTTGCGTCCACGGGGACCATGGTACGGGCCAGGCTTTCCTCTAGCTTGAGCTTGTGAGGATAAGAGGAGGTGAGCGAGAGACCAAAGGAAATGTTTGCTGAGTGCGCTTGGCCGAGTGAGGATCGGGTCCTCTTTCAAGGAACTTGCGTCTGCGGGTGGCCGGTGCAATTCGGCTCCGTCGGCTTTTGGTGGCCTTAGGTGGTAATGCGTGGATTTGACCCGATCGGGTTAGAACGCCGACATCGAGGTTTGGTCCCTTCGAGCAGTGCTTTGAGTTGAGCCATAGTTAGAGGAGGATTCCTCGTAGCATAGGGCCATGCGTCTTCCCTCAACTCATTGATTGTGGATGAATTCACGGGAGCTTCGGCTCAGACTGATTCTCGTCCCGGATACGCAGCTTGGTGCCTCTGCGGGAGGTAGCCTACATTTTGGCACGCAGCTTGTTCGAATGTCGGACAACGGATGGTTGCACGAATTGAAGCGTGCGTCGGCCGACCCTCCCGGGGGAGGTTGGAGAGTTCTCGGCTCAAGCGAACGGTCTCCTTGATCTCTTCACGGTATATCGCGTTCCTTTCCTTCTTGCTGAGCATACTCGGGCGATGCAGGTTGGGCACAGCGATACTCGTGGTTGGCTAGTTTTCCTCCACTCTGGGCCCAGATCAACCTTCTTGCAGCGGAGCCTGCGTCGAGAGTTAATGCCTGCGTTTCTTCCCATGTGAGAATAGCCAGTGCTTCCTTGAACTGCGTGCGGCAGTCTAGGTAAACCTCCATTGGGGAGAGTTTTCTCCTCTGATTTATCTGAGTGGCGGGTATGTCGGAAGGTGAGTACACGGCTTCCCGAACATCTGCCCATGTATTTGGTTCTTTGTCCCGGTTGATCGTTTACGTAAACGAAAGGCATAGATTGTGGAATTTCCCTGAGTAGTTGCTCGAGACGAATTTCCATCCCCCTCCTGTTTTTAAATAGACCTTCCTCCCTGAGTTGGCCTTTCAATTTGAGTGCGGAGATGATCCGTTCCCATCCTCCCAGGACCCTTGGGAGTCCGGTTTTGTTGACTTCATGCCCGGCTTGGAAGAGAATGGTTTCATCGTCTTCATCGTCGCTTTCACAGAGAACTTGCTTTCCTCGGGAAGGTAAGCGGCAGGATTCGTTACCGCCGTGTCGTTCCATCTCCTAGGTCATCGGGACCGTTGACCACCCTTGGCTGCGAGAGGGTTGGATGAGAACAGAGACGGTAGTCCGGGAAGTTGCCATGGGCAAAACTCCCGAGGTCGAAGCGGTCTAGAGTGGCCTCTAGCTTTTACGTACGAAGTGCACTGTGACACTTTAAGGGCTTGGTCCCTGTAGGTCTTTCGAGCTTGGTCTTCGTCACAAAGACGACTTTCTTGAGCGGCTAGCTCCATGAGAGCTTTCCTTGCGAGACCTAGGCGATCTCCGTAGGTGCGCATCGTCGCTAGTGTCCGAGCGTGATTACATTCAAATCGCCGAATGGCGGAACACTTGGATTACATTGACGAAGGAAGTCGGGTAGGACACTCCATGCGGCCTTCCTTGATCTCGATCACCAAGAGGTTTGCCCATATACGCTTGATTGACCCGGGGTGTTGAATTCTGCAATGTTGACGGTCTCGTGGTCTCGCTTGATCGCCAAGTCTATCAAAGCTAGCGATCGATTAGCGGGATATACGAATCCGGGGCCGTGACGGCTGGGAGCGAAATCGGCGAAGCATGTTGATGCTTTGAGGTGGTCATTTCCTGTGTCGGAAGGCGGCTACGCCTTGCGGGGAAGACTTTCACGAGATGTTTTCGGGGTGGGCTGGAAGCGTTCCCGAGTTGATCGACTTGTAGCGGGGTGAGGAGCTTGGTCTCCTTTCTTTGTTGCCCTTGGCCTTGGCGGCGCTTGAGGTATAAGCTTGGCGCGGCACGGGCCGGTTGCAGCTGAGGCTGGTACTCGGAAGTAGAGATGAGCTACGAGCTCGCTTGGCCGGTGCCTCGTTTACCATGAGCGAGGCGGTCATCGAGGGTAACCTTGGTGTTGCGAGAATCGATAACAAGGACGGGATCCTTGGCTTCATCGGGATACACTGGAATAGATGATATTGACGAAGTCGTCGTCATTCACTTGATCATAGGGATTCCTCGTTGCGTGAATCACGTGCTTCCAATTGTCGGATAGGCATGCATCTTTGGACGTTGAGCTTGACAATTTCCATGAGTATTGGAACCTTGGTCGTAGGTGACACGATCGGAAGGAGTTCCGTCCTCAAAAGCGAGCATGTGAATGCGGAGGTGCGCTTGCGGAGTGCTGCCGCGTCCTCGACTCGGAGAGTCAGATTCATCGTCATCGATCGCTCAATCCAGTGTAGGGACGTATTGCGTCGGGTTGCGTTCTTTGGAGCGGCTAGGAAAATCTCGTACTTGCTTGAGCGGAAAGGCTTGAGAGGGAATCCCTCGTAGAGGACCTTCCATACGACGGTCATACATTCGAGATGAGTATGACGATACTTGTCGATTTTTATCACAAAGATCTCCTCTCTTTGGCGGGGCCGATGAATGAGTTTGAAGAATGCGATGAATCTCGGATTGGAGGCAGGGGTTTTATGTGCCCGTATCATGGCGATATTCGGCGTTTCCTTCCAATACGCCTCCAAGTGTTGGAAACGACAGTTGAACTTGATGTATCGGACGCTTGAGTGCACTGCTCGAGTACGTTTACATAGTTAGCATCTCCGGACTACGAGGGATTACGATGAGATTTGCCCCGATAGTCCCTTGGTTGATTCGAAGGAGGTAACCCGGTGCACAGTGCGGACACGTTTGGCTCTTGTCTCGGCTTCGTTTCCTATGAGGAAGCTGTCCCTCGGATGACTTCAAGATCTCACTGCCGGTTAATGATCTTGACACATTGATGGAGAGTGGAAGCTATGGCCTTCATGTGGTGTAGCCAAGGGCGTCCCAAAAGAGGCTGTGAACTCGGATGGAATGTCCATCACGTGGAATTTCTTTGGCACCATTTGGGTTTCGAACCAAAGTTCGAGTCACTGTCCCCGGGATGGGGACGAGACGAGTTGTCGTAGGCCTTGATAGTCCAGAGTAGACGGTATCAAATGGCTTTCATGGATGCGGAGAGCTCGCATCATGCTTTGAGAGGGAGGACATTAACGGCTGACCCGTTATCTACCAATACTCGAGGAGTGATATGGTGTTGAGTTTGAGAGTGATGTACGAGCTTCGTTGTGCCCCGAGGCGTCTCTCGGTAAGTCTTCATCACGAGAATGTGATCATGCTTTGCCATACGAGGCGGGAGTCGTAGATCTCGTCTCTATCCGTAGAAGGAGAGTCATCCGGCCATCCGTTTCTGTCTTCCTCTTGCGAGGTAAAGCCTTTCTTTGGAACCTCGGGAGTATGTTGAGGTGCTGTGGCGGTTGCCGCCCTTGGTTAGCACATTGATCGAGTGCGATTGCCAAGGCGACCTTGATCTTCCTTTACCGGTCCGGGCTCGGAAAGGCTGGACAAGTTGAATCTTGGGCGATCCCGCGGAGGGTTAGGCTTCGGCGCGATAAGACTATTAAGATCCGAGGTATTCCGGTGTTCCAAGTGCGGATTCGTTTAATTTGGACTTTTCGGCTTTCCCACACTGTCTGCTCTAGAGCTGCATGGCACAGGCAAAGAGGGGTGGTGGAGTACGATGCGTAGTAGTCGAACCTCCCGGAGGGTTCTCCAAGTGTACCTACCTTTGGTATCTCGGCTTCGTATCTTTCTCTCGGTTCTTGTTGAGAGGATTTCTTCTTGTTTCCTCGGAGGATTGCTCGGACGGTTTCTCGAGACTCGTACTCCGGGCGGCGGAGCGATCCACAAACATCGTAGGCGATGTGAACATTAGAGGAGGATCCAGTGCGAAAGAGGCGGAAAGCGGTTACGTAGCACACTTCTTGGGCACCCACTCAATGGAGTTCACGTTATTATTGTTCGGAAAGGATTCCCGATGTATTGGGCCACGGGGCGCTCTAACTTGCCTTCTTCTATCAAGTTACGGATTTCGTATCGTAACCCCAAACGGTTGTTAGTGGTATGGCCGTGATGCGATGGAAGGCGCATATTTTCTCTTGTCCGCATTGGCTACGGGAACTTTGGGTTTGTAATTGGCCGGGCTTAAGGAGACCCTCCTTGATTAGCCCTTCCGGCATCTTGCTCAATGGCATGTCCAACTTATCGAAGTGTACGGCCACGAGTAGAAGCTGCTTTGTGGGGCCAGGTTTACATTACCCATTGTTGTCCACGATAGGCGTAGTTGACGGACGTATCTTTCCCTTTGCAGGGGCCGGTGCGGGATTGAATGCATTTGTTGAGCGGTATACATGCGGCTGTGCGGTAGCCAACTTTTCCTTGAGATCCTTCTCGAGCGTGAGCCGGCATTGACCATGGCCGGAGATGCAGGAAGAAATTGTGGTGATGAGAGTTCGATGGACGGTCTCAAGCAAGACTTGAAGATCCGCATACATTCGTCTTTGGAGAGTGGCTCCATGATTTCGGAGAGTTTCCGGCTCCATCTCTTGTAGAATTTCTCAACACTTTCATCCGCTTTACGCTCGGTGGTGATTAAGTCCTCGCGACTTGTTTCCCACTCTAAGTTGGATCTGTGCCGTTCCGGGAAGATGTTGCGATACTGTTCCCAGTGTGGCGATCCGCGAGCTTGACCCTCGAAACCATCGTAACGCCGAGCTTTTGAGCGTATCTTTGGAAGTGGTCGGCCATTTCTTTGGAGGGTTGCTCCTTTTGCTCTCATGCAGAGAACGTAAGTGTCGACGTGCGTTTGAGACATTCGGTTCCATCGAATCGGTCCATCTACGGCATTACGAACTTGGCGAGGAGAGGCGTGACCATTCCGGATACGTGGATTTGAGCGTTTCACCTTTGAGAGTTTTGCTCATGGTGGCTTTCGGGTCTTTCATACGCTCGACCATCCGAGGCTAAGGTTGGGTCCGGTGGTGGGCTGTGAGGCTCGGCGCCGGGTGCTACCACGTGAGCGGTAGTGATTGGAGGTGGAAGGCTTGGTATATGAGAATATACGGGAGCCTTTTACGAGCTGTATCGGGGTTTGTCCCCAGTGTTTAGGGATTCGTGTATAGGCAACGGGACGAACCCGGGAGGGCGAGGATATTGGCATCTGAGATGGTCCAGCGGTGCGCTGGTGATATTGAGTGATGGGTGTAGCTTTGGGGTGACCAAAATTGACGGGGTTGCTACGAGAGGTGGCAACATGGAGCCTAGGTCATTTGTTTCCTTGGTTGGAGGGCATCCGTAAGTTGGCGGGGGAGGAACTGATTGAAGGTTTGGTGAAGCTGGTTTTGGGGAATCGTCATCCTCTACCGGGACAAAAGTACCGTCGGCAGGGGATAGGCTGCTATACCACGCTCATTCGGAAAGGCTGTACCACGAAGTTCTGCGATCTTCTTTACGCCTCTTGTGAACCTCACAAGCCCGGATGGCTTCTTCCAATGTCATATACATTACCGGTGGCGGGGGTCCTTCCCGTCCACGATTTCTCGGTGAGCTAGACATGTCGGAAATCTTGGTGAGGAGGCGAGGGAACCGAAGAAGAGCGTCGCTGCCGTTCTTGTGATCTGGCAAGGCGGCGGCCGGAAATCGAACCACTTTACGCTCATTGCGGGGAACGAAAGGAAGGGTTTAGGCTTCGGAAAAGGGTATTTGGCTCAAGGTTTTCGGGCTTGTGCAATGTGCGATTACCGATTAAAGTTTACTTAAAGCGCGTTTTCTCGAGTCCTAATTGGTTTGAAAAGAGCGTGTCTTCTTTTTCGCAACTAATCCTAGAGCTCTAATCGGTGGATCTCGTCACTACGCTTATAAGCCCCTCGTTTCCATTGTAGATCATCTTTCTCGGGACGGACTATCCCGAGCGAGGTCGATAAGGCAAGCGAGTTCCACCGACAAAGGAAAAAGTGAACTTAAGGCTAGGCGATCACGCAAACTTTCGACGTGTGCGGCGTACGGGCCACGGTTGAGGTCAACGTCCTTAAGTTAAGGCGGGAGTCGTGCCAAAATTTGGGCATGACCTCTCCGACTCGCTTGTGCGAGAGACCTTTAGCTTTTAGCGTTGGCCAAGTTGTGGGCGGCACGGTACATACGGCGAGGTTTGGTGACACGGCGTCACATTGAACCTTCGGGTATATTTTTCGGCGAGCTCCGCGTCAAAGTCAAGGCTGAAAAGCTCAAGACTTCGGGTCGGGAACGACCTTTGGTCTAAAACTCTCGAGCTTGACTCGGAGCGGGGCCCGGCGTGAAAAACATACACTTAGGCTTTATGACACGAGCTAAGCCAAAACCAGCCGGGGTCTTGGACAAAGTGTGACACAAAGGAGTGCGTATGGCTTACACGGGCTAGGATGGGATGTTTGGGACGACCCGTGCGCCCCGAAAGGCATACGCGAGGCCAATCGGAGTGCAGCGATAAGGCCATCCGGGTTAGGGACGTAGTGTGCGGTGTACCGAGGCGGCAAGTGCACGTGAAGTGCGGTGTTCCGAGGCGGCAAGTGCGCGTAGTGTACGGTCACTAAAATTCTTTTACGAGTAAAACGAGATTTTTTTTTTTCAGAATGTGCCTTAAAGAATTTATGATACACAGTTCAAAAGACAGCATGAAAATCAAACATGAATGGGGATGCACAAACATGGTAAGATTTTGAAAAGTTGACAATGTAATGCCTTTTTGAAAAAAACCGTTCGAGGTTTAAAGTCACACACACGAAAACGAGGAAGGGTAAACGAAAGTTTGACCCACGGAAGGCTTTTTAGAAAACATTGGCAGTTTTGAAAAAAGTATCTTTTCCCAGTAGTCGCCAAGGAAATTACCCGATCTTTTCGCGCGGGCGCGGCGGAAAAGGCGGTTGTCTTTCGCGGGGGGTTGGTGTCTGAGACCTCGCTTCACGGGAAGGAGCAGAATGAGGAGTCGCCACGCGGTTTTTGTATTTTGAGCCCAAACGTTGAGAAACGGCTATTGTGAAAACGTGTCGTTTTTATTGGTAGCAAAAACATAGGAAAAGGCTTTGAAAACAGGGATCATTTTTATTGGCAGCAAAAATGAGTAAAAAGCTTTTTAGTACCAGAGATTGTTAGGTTCGGAGGTCAGGTTACGTTTCGGGTAGAGTATGACGAGATCGCCCGAAACGCCTCGCATGACGAGTCTTTCTACCTTTCTCGAAATCATGTGTGTGTGTGTGTGTGTGTGTGTTTTGAAATGAGGGCTTGAATGACAAGCTTAATCTTGGTTTGAGTGACAAACGTTGATTAGGTGACTTTGTTTGAAAAGACGAGCGTTTGAATGACAAACGTCGGTTTGAGTTGAAATGAGCGTTTGCGTGGCAAACGTCGACTTTGAGTTGAAATGAGCGTTTGCGTGGCAAACGTCGACTTTGAATTGAAATGAGCGTTTGCGTGGCAAACGTCGACTTTGAGTTGAAATGAGCGTTTGCGTGGCAAACGTCGATTTTGAACCATACGAGTCATTGTTAACGATTTTTACGAGAAAAATGCCTATTAAATGATTTTGAGTATCAAATGGCGGCTTTAAGTTTGAAGATGAGCATTCGGAGGCCGAACGTCATTTCGCGCGTTTTGAAAGAGAGTTCGACGGACGAACTCCGGTTTTAAACCGGGCATTACATTGTTAACGATTTTTACGGGAAAAATGCGTATTAAATGATATGCGATCAACGAATCGGGTTGCGACTCGGACTTTTGAAAAGTAAATACTATCACAATCCAAACGGATCGGACTTGTAAATGACAGTATTTAAAGCGGTGTCAACGGAATCAAACGATCCGGAATCGTAAATGACGATCAACGAGGCCAAACGGCTCGGAATTGTAAATGACGATCAACGAGGCCAAACGGCTCGAAATTGTAAATGACGATCAACGAGGCCAAACGGCTCGGAATTGTAAATGACGATCAACGAGGCCAAACGGCTCGGAATTGTAAATGACGTAAAAGTAAACGGAACGGGGTCGGAACGCCGTTTTAACCCGTGATTACTTCTCTTACGGAAGAGAAGAGGATCGAGGGCTAAAGCGTATCGGACCCCGTTAGACGGAGGCGTCTACATTTTGACAATGACGTTTGAAAAGCTTGATTATAGCGGCGGCGCGTAAGCAGGAGACGGAACGGAAGATTCAGAGAGAGGGAGTTATACCTATGGCTAGGGTCGACTCCTTTGGCTCGGGAGGTGTGCACGGGACACGAAAAGTTATTCGAAAGGTTGTTTCGAAGTTGTAGGGTGCGTATTTGATCGAAATACGAAGGTTTCACGCGAATCGAGACAAAACGGGAGCTCGGAAGGGGTGGAAACCAGTTTGTACCGTGGGGTATGTGAGTTTTTTGTGTTTTTTCCTCTTCTTTTGCCTTTGACAGCAACTTCTATTTATAGGGTGAAAATTGCAGTAGGAGTCCGGACGGACTTGGACTGAATTTCAGGGGTTTTGGGAATTTTGGAAATTTGGAGGACTTGTTGGCAATTTCAGGAAAATTGCACGATGAGTCCGGCCGGACTTGGCTTGCAAACCAGGGGTATTTTGGTCTTTTGGCCTTGATTGGTGATTGACGAGTGACTAGAGGGAGGTGGCATGCAGGACACGTGTCCTGTGACTCACCGAAGTGTGGGAGTTCGTTCCCGGTCCGGTTTTGTCCGTTTTTAAAATAACGATCAGGGAAATGTCAAACGCCCGGAAAGTGCCGGAAAATGCGTTTTCGGGAAAGCCATACTTTTACGTGAGATGTCACGTGACAAGTACGGTTTGACGTCGGGATGCACGGCGATCCGGGACGTCTCGTTGGCACAGCAACGGGGAGTTTAACGAGTTCCGGTTAACCTGGAGCGGGCCAGTTAACGGATTTCGGTTAACTTTCTGACGGATTTGGACGATCCGGATTTGGGTACTTACACCTGGTTAGCACCAACTCACCCTTTTAATTGATGACGATGGTGATCCCTCCCCTCTTGGATACGCATTGAGTAGGACTAACCCACTCGTAATCGGATATGGCATAAATGATCCCCATCTGTAATAACTTCAAAACCTCCTTCTTCCCCACCTCCATCATAGGTGGATTCAACCTCCTTTGTGGTTGCCTTACCGGCTTAGCACCCTCTACTAACAAGATCCAGTGTGTACATAAAGAAGGACTTATGCATTTGATGGCGGCAATAGTCCACCCAATTGCTTCTTTTTGAGCCCGGATCACCTCAACCAATCACTTCTCTTGGTCCTCCGTCAGAATAATAGAAATCACCACAGAAAGTGTCTTCCCATCACCAAGAATGTATATTTCAAATTCTCAGGTAGGGGTTTCAATTCAAGCACAGGTGCCTTCTCAAAAGATCGCAAAGGTTTCTCCGGTGGCACCTCCAATTGCACACGACCATAACCCGGTGATGAGGCATACATGGCATCCTCAGAAAGGCTCATCACTGCCTCCTTCATCTCATCAGAAAGATCAAATTCTAACTTTGCACATCCCAAAGCATTCTCCAACACAGATTTCATGTCATCATCTCCCCCACACACATCGAACACCTCTTGAGCTATGGGCTCAACTATATCAATTAAATTCACCGAATGGACATCCTTAGGATATTTCATGGCATCAAAAATATTAAATTCTATTCATTGCCCTTCAAACTCCATAGTCAACGACCCATTAGAAACATCCAATTTGGTACGAGAAGTCGACATGAATGGCCTCCCTAACAGAATGGGAGGCTTAGGATTCGTGTCCATCTCCAACACATAGAAATTTGCAGGAAATATGAGCTTACCAACCCAAACCAGAACATCTTCAATCAACCCCTTAGGGTAAGCATTAGATCTGTCAGGAAGCTTAATAACCACTCGAGTATCCTATAGAGGTCCTAACTTTATGTTCTCAAACAACACGTAAGGCATCATTCTTTCATGTTGACTTTGCTTATACCTGGCCCTACAAGTCCTGGAAGGAACATTGATGTTTACCTCCAACCATTGATTGCTGAATTGAAAGACCTTTGGGAGGATGGGATTGAAACATATGATGCTTATTGTAAGGAAAATTTCAGAATGCATGCAACAATTTTGTGGACAATAAATGACTTCCCTGCATATATAGATTTGTCTGGATGGTGCACTAAAGGCCATTATGCCTGCCCATGTTGCCACAAGGAAACAAAACGTATGTCATTGATGCATAAGGGTTGTTATATACATCATCGTCGTTAGGTGCCAACTAACCATAAGTGGAGAAAAGATGCTGCTGCTTTTGATAACACGATTGAAAGAGGTCGTGCACCAGTGCCTTTGAGTGGGGATGATATTTTAGAACATTATAGTCGATTTAGTCCAGAGCCATTTGGAAAACTCGTTGGTAAGAAAAGAAAATGTGATGGCTCAAATAGATTATATGGGTGGTACAAAAAAAGCATTTTCTTTGACTTACCGTATTGGAGAAAATTAAATATTCGCCAAAACATAGATGTTATGCACATTGAAAAGAATGTTTCTGATAATATTCTTGGTACCTTGATGGACATAAAAGGCAAGAACAAAGATACCGTAAAAGCTCGAATATATCTGATAAAGATGAACATAAGAGGAGAGTTGCACCCTATAGTGGATGGAGATAAAGTACGTGTGCATGTTGCCACTACTCTCTGAGTTCAGAAGCCACGTCTGCCATATGTGATATGTTTGCTAAAATAAAATCACCAGATGGATATTTATCGAACATTTCCCATTGTGTCAAAGACAATGGGAAAAATATTTCATGTTTGAAGAGCCATGACCATCATGTGTTTATTTAGCAGTTGGTTCCCATTGCAATTCGTTGTTTCTTGCCAAAGCAAGTGTATGAGCCTCTAGTTGAATTAAGTTCTTATTTTAGGAACTTGTGCTCCAAAAGCATAACTATTAAGGAGTAGGAGACCCTTGAAAGGAAAATTCCCTATACTTTATGCAAGTTAGAGATGATTTTTCCGTCGGATTTTTTGATGTAATGGTGCATTTGGCCGCTGAGGCTAAAATTGCTGGGCCGGTTCGATATCGATGGATGTATCCAGTTGAGAGGTATTTCCTTTTTTTTTCGTATGACATTTCAATTTTCTATTTACATATTCTTAACATAAAAATACATTATTTACAGGTATCTTCGAACCTTAAAAGCATATGTTCGTAACAGAGGACGTCCTGAAGGTTCCATTATTGAGGGTTACCTTGCAGATAAGTGCTTAACATTTTGCTCTAGATACATGAGTGACATTGACATTAAGTTAATCGTAAAGTGAGAAACAATGATGAAGACGATGATGATGAGGGTTCTCCGGATTCACATCTTGAGGTATTTAGACCACTTGGTCTTACAATTGGACAAGGGGTTCCTATAAATCTTGATTTCAAGGAGTGTGAGAAAATCCACTTGTATATACTAAACAATTGCGATGAGCTTTTCGAGTTTGTCAAGTAAGTACTGGCTCAAATTTTTTCCCAATTTTTTTTATGGAATGGACTATTGATTAATATGGCTTGATCTTAATATCAAACCCATGTTCACAAGGAGCAAAAGCTAGAGTTAGAGAGAAAAAATGCAAGGAACATAGAGAAAAGACATAAAGCAGAATTTTCCAAATGGATACATAACCATGTATGTTACCTTGATGTCATGATATAAATTATAAAATTTTGTGATTTAAATTTTTTGATAATTAACCTAATGACTAACTCTTAAGAATTTGTTTCCTTAGGTTCGAAAAATGCACGAAGAGGGGTGTGTTGATGATGATTTGTATGACTTGGTGTGTGGTCCTTCTAGAGTTGCAAGGCGGTATAATGGATACATTATAAATGGTTTTCAGTTTCACACCAAAGATCTTTCTAAAAATAGAAAAACTCAAAACTATGGAGTTCTGGTACGAGGTGATGAATCTGATGCTAACAAATACTATAGTGTTTTAGGAGACATACTTGAGATGCAATACCCTGGAGGAAGACATGTATTTGTCTTCAAATCCAGTTGGTTTGCTGTAGCACACCATGGTAGAGGGTATATGGTTGATGAATATGGCTTGATCAGGGTTAATAAGATGAGATCTTTCAAAATAGATGAGGTGTTTGTTTTAGAGTCACAAGTAGAACAAGTATTTTACATAGAAGATCCACGAGATAAAGATTGGGATTTTGTTATAAAGGCACCACCAAGGTATCTGTATGATATGCCAAGTGATGTTGTCGACGGGGAAGTTTTGGATGTGGATGCATATCAACAAGTAGAGGTTGATGTTGAGGAACATGACATTGATCCCGTGCAAGATAGTTTTTCAGTTGACGTTTTAGCTACAGACTCATTTGTGGTTGAGCGAGAAGCTAGAGTTGTTGACATGGTCAAACAGCTGATTGAAGAAAGGGCAATCGATAATGACTTTATTAATGATGGTGAAATTGAAGTAGATGAGGATTCAACTGAAGAAGAGGAATTTGATTCCGACACATAGGATTGTCTAGATAATGTATTTTAGATAACTTTCATTTATATTTTTTGTTGGGTTTTTTTCAAGACCATTTTCTTTCATTGTTATGAGTTTTAAGTGTTATATGATAGCTATGTTGATTGTTCCATTTTATTTTTGATGATTTTATATATGTACATGAAATATATTTTGATGGATGTGGTGTTACCCATCCAAAAGATATGTTCCCAAGCTATTTTCTGTTCGAAACCTTGAGAATTTAATGTATATTTTAGTGTTTTGATAGTTCAGGGACTGAAGTGAAACAATGCTGAAAATAGAAGATTTGTGCCTACTTTGAAAGTTTTGGGACCAAATTGCAATTTTGAAAAGCTGAGGACTAAACGGAAATTATAAAAGTTCGAGGCCAAAGTGAAAATATGAAAGGTCAAGGATCAAAGTGCAAAAGAAAAAATTATAGTGACCAAAGTGCGACTATGCCATTTATTGCGAAATGAATAAAAAAATTGGTACAAAAACAATGGTACAAAAACAATGGGTCAAGGCACACATGGCTGGCCAAAATAGGAACAAGGCATGAAGTTACATTGATCAGAAATCAGAACGACTTGGCTGAGGTGAAACGAATCGTGAGAACGAGTCAAGGCTTGACGAATTAGGCTGAATTAGTGGGCCTGGAACTGGGCTAATTAACTGGCTGTTTATCGCCTTAGGTTAGGTTTTTTTTTATAAATTATGTTCTTGGTTTTTTTAAAAAGGGGGATGGATTCCAGCCGTGGGATTGATCAAGGAGTTACTAAGATACTATTCTTTGGAAATTCATTCATGCCGTGGTACTCACAAAGGGAATACTTCCTTCGTCCCGTTTCAATTCAGGTAGGTTTATGATTTTTATTTTATTTTTATAATTTTTATTTTTATTATGAGTAGCTAGTTTTTTTATTTCATGGATTGGATGTAGTAATTTTCAAATTTATGTGCTAAAATAATTTTAATTCTTCCAAACTTTCTCGTTCTTATTTGATGAATTATTTATCATTCAATTGATGTGTTTTAGATTGTTGCACTACCGTGGACAATTTATTTAAAGAACATTAATTCATCGATTAGGTTTAATTGTTGACCTACCGGAATACAAGAAAACCTAGATTCAATTATTTCTTATTTGCTTAATGAGTTTCTTGAGTATTGTTTTGACCTACCGGAATTTGCAATACGATAGAAATATTGGGGTTGCAATTCGAACACCAAACGTCCCAACCCTTAGTCAAGTGAAAGAATCTTTGAACGAGTTTGTTATTTTTATTATTTATTAAAACCTAGCATAGAAAGGAGACAACTACGAAATCCAATCCGTGAATTCTTTTAATCTTGTTAAATCCTTGTTTTCTTCAGTTTCATTATTTTAGTTTCTTGCTTTAGTAGTTTAATTAATAAATCAAAATCAAACCCCCTTTTTGGTTACTTTCTGCACTAATTGAATCAACTTGTTATTCACACAAGTCTCTGTGGATTCGACCCTTGCTTGTGCATACTACTACAACGGTAGCTAGTACACTTTCTAGGTATTTTATTACAAGAGGATTTTTATCCATCAAGTTTTTGGCGCCGTTGCTGGGGACTTGTTGTGAATTACAAGTTAATTTTGATTAGTGTATTGTAAATAATTTTCTTTTCTTATTTTTTAGGTGTAAATAGTTTTCTTTTATTATTTTCCTTTTTCTTTTTTTCTTGAATATAAAATTTATGTGTGAGATACTCTTTGAGGATGTATGGAATGAACATCTATAATGTGCATTGTGCTAATTGTGGTGGTTATTATCATACTACTATTAATTGTCCGTCTAGGACATATTTTTCTGAGTATTCTCCACAGGTACAAGGGGGGAGTCCGTTCCATCCACAAATTCAAGGATGGAACAGCTATGAGCCACATTACTATGAGCCTTCCCATCCTCAACTTGAAAAGCAACCATGGGAGGAAGCTATAGAAAGATATTAGGAGGAGAAACGACAACGGGATAGTCAAATAGAGGCAACCATGAGTAACATGTCGGCGCAATTGGACAAATTGATAGAGGCAGCGAGGAATCAAAATTCGACCATAATCCATGCACAACCCAAAGAACAACTATTGGGGGACACATTGGGGAACTTTGTCTATGAAGACTCCGATGAAGAACTTGAGAACGAACTACAACAAGAGCCACTTTTGAAAAATGAAACAGAGGATTTTGTCTATGAAACCTCCCATGAAAATTCAAGTGAAGTGCAATTGTATGATAGTTCGGGTTGTATGGAGACGGAAGAAATTATAGAAAAATCATGGCATGAGCAAGTTGATGAAATTGAGCTTGCTCTTTATGGTGAGATGCGGGGCAATGAATTTCAAGAAGATATGGTCACTCTCGACAAGATCGACAAGCCATGTTTGAATGAACACCAACCTCTACTCATGAAAAATGCCGATGATGAATCCTCCATGATTTTGGTGATCCCTCCCATCATTGAAGACGGAGAAAGTGGCAAGGACTCCCGAGAGAAGAAGCCCAAGAAACTTAAAAGTAAAAAATTTCCTTGGGCACTAAATGGTCATATATCAAAGAGAATTTACATGGGGCTTGATCTGAAAATAAGGACCCGCGAAACCATGAAGTGGGCCAAAGGACGGAAGGTGAAGTCCAAACGGGAGCAACGGTCGGGCTAACGACCTTAACCAAATGCGCTAATTGGGAGGCAACCCATGTTGGTACGTTTTTATTGCTTTATTTATTTGTTTTGTTGTGTCATATCTCCTTTGAACCCAAGGCATGTTTTTGTTCTCTTTGCTATGAGGACATAGCATGTTTTGAATTTGGGGGTAGACATCTCTCCGAGTTTGTGGGTTTATAGGGGAGTGTATATAGTGTCACCCTCCAAAAAAATATAAAAATTTAAAAATTTTGTTCTCATTATATGTTTGGGAGTTGGCCAACGTCCGTGATGATTTGAGAGTTTTTGATTGAGTTTTGCTAGTCTGTGCCAGTTTGAATATGTTTATTAGAATTGCATTAGAACATGTAAAACACAATTGCACCACCATTCACTTCCATTATATTTCTTGATCATGGTCATTAATTTAGGTATCCTTTATGGGTTCACTTTGACATTCTCGGGGGTCCTAGAACATGATTGCACGCTTCTCAATAACAAATCAATAGATTACTTGGTATTTATGGCTTCTCTTTCTTTGACAACCCTCTTGTAAGCCTTCGACTTTCTCGTCACTGTTTATATATGAATTGTCACTTGATCCCGTTTTGTGCCTGTTTAGAAAGAATGGAATATCTAGACCACCATTCGCCTTCATTTGATGCCTATTACCTAACCCTTGACACTTAGAATAGGTTTATCCTACCTTTGCAAGAATGTGGAATTAGAAAAGTTCTAGTTTGGGGGTTACATAGAGAAATTATGGGAATGAGTGAGAAAGGTCAAAAGTTGGGAATATGTTGTATATTGTATAAAAGGGGCAAGAAAAAAAAAGTTCAATTTCAATTTCAAAAAAAAAAAAAAAAAGAGAAGAAAGAAAGAAAGAAAGAAAGAAAAGAGAAAGTTTGCCCCCTAATTTTGTGAAGTATGATTGATCAGTGACTTGTATTGAGTGAGGGAATGCTTTCTACCCCAAGTGTATAAAGTATGAACAAAGTTCTAGTTTGGGGGTTGAAGCATTGGGGAATCAAATGTGAGCGAAAAAGCTGAAATTCCGGAAGGAGTAATATGTAATGGAAGGCTTTTAATTTCACATTCTTGTGTTTGTATGTCCATTCCTTCGTTTGTACCCGCGAACCTAGCCCCACAATTGTTGTGGATTTAACCCTAAAGCCATAATTCATGTTCAATAATGAGTAATCGGGTTGACAAGTGTGTAATTGTGCATATGAGTATCCTTGTAAATTTTATTATTATTTGTGATGTAGGGCATGCCTTAGTGAACCCATAAACAATCTTATCTTGTTGATCATGATTTCCCATATTTCATTCATCATTCAAGCCGAGGTGGAAAATTGTGGGTTAGATGCATTAATCTAATTGTAATTGCATATTCTTTTTGACACTTATTTAGCATATTTAAGTGAGAATCTGAGACTTGTTTGACCGGCAACCTTGTATATATTGAGAACATATCAAAAATATTTTATGTTGATTGTTTTTAGTTGTTAGGGTAGTTTTGTTTTTGTTTATTTATTTTGTTTTACTCGAGGACGAGCAAAAGGTAAGTTTGGGGGTATTTGATGGATGTGGTTTTACCCATCCAAAAGATATGTTCCCAAGCTTATTTTCTGTTCGAAACCTTGAGAATTTAATGTATATTTTAGTGTTTTGATAGTTCAGGGACTGAAGTGAAACAATGCTGAAAATAGAAGATTTGTGCCTACTTTGAAAGTTTTGATACCAAATTGCAATTCTGAAAAGCTGAGGACTAAACGGAAATTATAAAAGTTCAAGGCCAAAGTGAAAATATGAAAGGTCAAGGATCAAAGTGCAAAAGAAAAAATTATAGTGACCAAAGTGCGACTATGCCATTTATTGCGAAACGAATAAAAAATTTGGTACAAAAACAATGGTACAAAAACAATGGGTCAAGGCACACATGGCTGGCCAAAATAGGAACAAGGCATGAAGTTGCATTGATCAGAAATCAGAACGACTTGGCTGAGGTGGAACGAATCGTGAGAACGAGTCAAGGCTTGGCGAATTGGGCTGAATTAGTGGGCCTGGAACTGGGCTAATTAACTGGTTGTTTCACACCTTAGGTTAGGTTTTTTTTTTTTTATAAATTATGTTCTTGGTTTTTTTAAAAAGGGGGGATGGATTCCAGCCGTGGGATTGATCAAGGAGGTACCAAGATACTATTCTTTGGAAATTCATTCATGCCGTGGTACTCACAAAGGGAATACTTCCTTCGTCCCATTTCAATTCAGGTTTATGATTTTTATTTTATTTTTATAATTTTTATTTTTATTATGAGTAGCTAGTTTTTTTATTTCATGGATTGGATGTAGTAATTGTCAAATTTCTGTGCTAAAATAATTTTAATTCTTCCGAACTTTCTCGTTCTTATTTGATGAATTATTTATCATTCAATTGATGTGTTTTAGATTGTTGCACTACCGTGGATAATTTATTTAAAGAACATTAATTCATCGATTTGGTTTAATTGTTGACCTACCGGAATACAAGAAAACCTAGATTCAATTATTTCTTATTTGCTTAATGAGTTTCTTGAGTATTGTTTTGACCTACCGGAATTTACAATACGATAGAAATATTGGGGTTGCAATTCGAACACAAAACGTCCCAACCCTTAGTCAAGTGAAAGAATCTTTGAACGAGTTTGTTATTTTTATTATTTATTAAACACTAGCATAGAAAGGAGACAACTACGAAATTCAATCCGTGAATTCTTTTAATCTTGTTAAATCCTTGTTTTCTTCAGTTTCATTATTTTAGTTTCTTGCTTTAGTAGTTTAATTAATAAATCAAAATCAAACCCCCTTTTTGGTTACTTTCTGCACTAATTGAATCAACTTGTTATTCACACAAGTCTCCGTGGATTTGACCCTTGCTTGTGCATACTACTACAACGGTAGCTAGTACACTTGCTAGGTATTTTATTACAAGAGGATTTTTATCCATCATATTTTCAAGTGTTTTTTGTCTAATATGTGGTTTAGTGTAGATTAAAGATGTCCGAAAGAGGAGACAATAATCTAGGGGTTCATATGACTGCTCCAGGAAGACTTAAAAAGGTCATGCAATCATGGAATTGCATTTGACTATTGCCAGATGGTAATCTGATGGTCGGAAAAGGTAAAAAAACATATTCTTATAATCATTAATTAATGTTTTTATTTTTCTGGTTTAATTCCTTAATTTCTTAACTCTTTCTACTTATTACTCTATTAAAATGCCGGTCTTACTCATCGAAGAACAACAACAAAAAGGGTTATTCCTAATAGACAAGAATCAGATCATTCATCTACTTATGTTGGGATGGAGAGCGATCTTGATGCAATTGTTACAAGAACTAAGAAATATTATTTCTCATGTTTTTTATTTTCTAAATGTATAAAGGTAAAGTTTTCATTGCTTTTATTTCTCAGAAGATCAAATGTACGGGTATTATTTTTCATAACTTATAAAAATGCAGATTTGGATCGACAACGATCAGCTTACATACCAGACAATGACTTAGAGTTGTCCCGAACATTGAATATAGTGAAAATGGTGTACCAGTTGCTCAACAAGATGATGCCCAAAATCATTGTGAATCTGAAGGTTGTATTCCTACCAAGGGTGAATGTATATATGATATAAGAAATTCATGTTCTAACTCTTTAATTAGTTATTGTCCTTTATCTTTGTCTTGTAAATGATATGTGCATATGGTTGTAGGTCAATCACTTAAGAGAAAGAAGCTTAGTCAAATTGTTGACAGAATTTCCATGGTCTTACAAGTTAGTGAAGTATCAAATCCACCCTATAGGGAGCCAACCTGAAATCATAATAAAGAGGTGCATCAAGTAGAAACAAATGTAGAAGATGAAACAAATTTAAGCTCAAATGAAACTAACATTGAAGGTAAATTTTACATAATACTTTTTGTATTATATATTGGATTTGATGATTAAAGGATACATTTATTTTATTTTTCATGTGTCAATAGCATCAGCTAAGAAGATGAAAAAGGGAAGAGGTGAGAGAGGAAAATATAAGAGTCATGTTGTTGATATGAAAATTAATGGCAAAGGATCAAAGTTGGCTATTGAGATTCCTGATGAAATTGATTGAGCAATTGGAGATAATGCTCGACATTTGGTGAATGAGTGTGGTCGAGTAGTGAAAACAAAAGCTCCATTGAATGTTAAACATTGGAAGGATGCATTATCTGTTGCAGGTGATAGTATGTGGAAGGAGATTCAGGTAATGTCATATTTTATCTAAATAAAATTGTAAAACTTGTTCTTTACTAAAGGTAAGAACTAATGGTGAATTCAAATAAATTGTAGGGAAAGTTTGAAATTGTTGAATCTGATCAACAATTGAAGATGTATACTTTCGTTGTAGACACTATGCAACGTCTATATAGCTTGTTGAAATGTAGGTTGCACTACTACTACAAGAATTCAAAATGTGGAAGAACTGATGAAGAGCGAATAAAAATCCTCCTCCCGACATATCCAAAGATCAATGGGAATATTCTGTGAAGCGTATTGGATCATCATAATTTAAGGTTATAGTTACTTAACAAGAATTCCCTTTTTTAATAATTTCTAACATTTGGATTAATCATTATGGAAAAGATAAATTTTTGGTTGTTATTTAACTTGGACAATGAGTTTTCCTTACTCTATTATGTAGGCCATGAGTGAAAGAAACTCCAAAAATCGTTTATCTAGCAAGAGAAGTAAGCATACAACCGGAAATTTATCTTTTGCTAAAGTTGAAGATGTCTTGGTAAGAGTTCATTATGTTTTATTAGCTTAAATGGAAGTTTTCTCATTATGGCTTGTTTGGATGGCTTTGAATGAACGCTCGCCGAAAAATAAAATAAATTTTTTAGGAGTCGCCACGCCGTTTTAAGGAAAACGTTGAGAAACCATAAACACTTAGTTGGGTCCAGGGGTCAAGTTACGACGTGGGAAGAGAATATAGAGCTCACCCACGTCGCCTCTTTCGAGACTTTCAATCAAACAAGGACAACGTAACTCATTCTAGGTGTGTGCAAATCGTGCCAACAATCAAGACATATAAATTTGGATTTTGTAAATGTTAATAAAAACGAGATACAACTTGTGAGCCATTAAAATGAGGGCCACACCCAAATTATATCATGTGAGCCTTTTAAAGTGGGGGCCACACCCTTACAATTGTTGAAATTTAATTACAAGGAAATGGGATGAGACAGTCTGTCCATGGACTTTGAGTGTCGTACGATACAGGACTTCCTCAAGAGAGGGTCTGTCGTACGACACAGGATTGCCTGGTCAGATTGCCTCTTATAAAGGGGGGTTCAAAGGACACCAACACTAGTCTAACACTAATATAAGGTTACTTTAACTATGGAAAAACACTGATTAGGGTCTGAAACCAATTTGGGGTTGACTGGAGTTAATGAAGTCAAGATTGACTTCCTGTGATACGGATGTCGTATGACACAGGATGCCCAAGGCAGTCTATGTCATACGACAGAGGCCGCCTCCATCAGCAGATTGCACCCAAATGATCCCAGACTTCCCAAACGATGATATTAAGCTAAAATACAAACTTAAAACAGTAAAATGACAGTAATAAGTGAGTATTGTGGGAGGATCACATGGCTTTGATGGCCAAATGTGAATGATCACATATTTGGGCCATGATGAAGGGGCCATCACCTCCTAACTCAAACAAAGACGATCAACATCAACGACAAGGTTAACAAAAATGGAATTAATGGCAACAACGAGATTGAAATAATGGAAACAACGAGATTGAAATAAAAAAGTATTATGGGAAGATCATGGGATTTCGGTGACCCAATGTGAATGATCACATTTCTTGGGTCATAATCAAAGAACCCTCACTTCCTAACTCAACAAAATGATCAAGATCAGAGAGATTGAGACTCGGATGAGTGTGGATATGGAACGATCCACACTCACCTTAGCATTCAAGCACCCAGCATATCAATATTGAACAAGAGTATGCATCATAACTAGAAGAAGATAACCAAAACATGCAAAGATCACAGGGGGAGAAATCAACATTTAGGTGAGTGTGAATATGGATGATTCACACTCATCTTAATGCTTAGACCACAACCAACACAGTTCAAACAATGGTATGGACAGAGCATATGAATCAGAACATGAACATCCAAAATGTGACCAGGAACCAGAACAACAGAATTGCACAGCCATGGTATAATAGGGATTACATGAGAAATCAACACTCAGATGAGTGTGAATATAGATGATTCACACTCATCTTTGTGTTTAAATCACAAATTAACACAATCCAAACCATTGTATAGCTAAAATAGATGGATTAGAGCATGAACATCACAAACATAAACCAGGACAAAACAAATCCAATCACAGCAATCGAATAATGGGAGATGAAGATAGAGAGAGAAGATGGAATCAGAACATTACCCTTGTAGATACACACTCTCTATACCATCTCGGTATAGAGAGTCTTCTAATCAGCTTTCGGCCGAGCTCAGACTGTGTAGATTTGCAGTTTCAAGTACGCGTGTGTACGTGAGTGGAACGGACTTGGGCTCTGAACAGGGGAAGATGGCAATCGGTTTTGGGGAAGATCTCAACTGGTGAGGAATCAGTTGTGGTGCTTGGCGTTGTTAAAGGGTGACACAACCGGTAGGTGTTGATCGGGATTGGTTGTCGAGGCGGCGGCGGTGAATAGAGAGAGAGGTGACGCTGATTTTGGGGAGAACAGCGAACGGTAATGGGCGATTGAAGGGGATGTGGGTCACCGGTTGATCGGTTTAGAGAGAGAGGATTGGCGAGGAAGGTCAGCGGTGGATGCCAATTTGGAACAGGGGAGAGGGCGTTGCTTTGGGTAGAGCCGGAGAGAGATGGGTAATGAAACTTTGCGTCTCTTTGTAAATGGTGGATGTTCAATTCATCTGAGAGAGAGAGATTTTGGGTGAGGAAGACGATATAGGGAGAGGCTGCTGGTGGTGATGCTGGTGGTGAGGACGCCTTTGTGATTAGAGAGAGGGAGATCCTCCTCTAGAAATGGAGGAAACCGTTTAGAGAGAGAGAAGAAGTTTGCATCTAGAGAGAGAGTGGGAGATTTGCGTTTAGTGAGAGAGGGAGATAGAGTCCGCCCCCTTTACAAAATGAGAACAATCTTTAATTAATACTGCCTTGGAATTGTCTTGTAGTGTCAGACGACACCGGTCTTTTTACTGGCAGAATGGGCCGAAGGGAGGCAGGCCCAAAACTTAATGAATATAAATAATTAGTTTTAGGCAAGCCCAAAACTAAGAAATATAAATAATTTGGCAAGCCCAAAACTAAATGTATATAAATAAATAAGTAAGCCCAAAAACCAAGGCAGGCCTTTTGCAATTTAAGGAAAATAGGCCCAAAAACACGAGTTCGGGTCGAGGTACTCACAGAGCCCCTCGACGACGTCGCTTCCACGGGAAGTGGGGTTGTCGACAAAAATGAGAATCCCGAGCCGGACAAAGACTAGCGGGAAGAAAGAGATGACCAAGATGGTCGAGCGGATGGACCCTAATGTAAAGGATTCCTACGTATCCCATGAGGGAATCAAGCCAAATCCTAGTTCGGAGAGACGGACGTTTGTGTCCGGGGAAAAGACGACCAAGATGGCCGAGCGACTGGACCCTTATGAAAAGGACTCCTACGTATCCCATGAGGGAATCAAGCCGAATCGTAGTTCATCAAAGAGGTGGCGATAACAAGACGCCACAGGCGCTTGTACCCAAGAGTGACTGTTTTTAGGGGAGTCACCCCAAAGATTGACTGTTTAGGGGAGTCACCCGAAGATTGACTGTTTAGGGGAGTCACCCGAATTTTGACTATTATTGGGAAGTCGTCCGAAGATTGACTGTTTAGGGGAGTCACCCGAATTTTGACTATTATTGGGAAGTCGTCCGAAGATTGACTGTTTAGGGGAGCCACCCGAGTTTTGACTATTATTGGGAAGTCGCCCGAAGATTGACTGTTTAGGGGAGTCACCCGAATTTTGACTATTATTGGGAAGTCGTCCGAAGATTGACTGTTTAGGGGAGTCACCCGAATTTTGACTATTATTGGGAAGTCGCCCGAAGATTGACTGTTTAGGGGAGTCACCCAAATTTTGACTATTATTGGGAAGTCGCCCGAAGATTGATTGTTTAGGGGAGTCACCCGAATTTTGACTATAATTGGGAAGTCGCCCAAAGATTGACTGTTTAGGGTAGTCACCCGAATTTTGACTATTATTGGGAAGTCGCCCGAAGATTGACTGTTTAGGGGAGTCACCCGATTATTGACTGTTTAGGGGAGTCACCCGAAGATTGACTGCGTAGGGGAGTCACCCGAAGATTGACTGTTTAGGGGAGTCACCCGAAGATTGACTATTTAGGGGAGTCACCCGAGGATTGACTGTTTAGGGGAGTCACCCGAATGAAATATAACCATAAAAGGAAAGACAATCATAACATGGGCCTTTGTACCCGAAAGATAAATAACTATAACATGAAAGAAAAGCATAACATGAAAGATAATCATAACTTGGGCGTTAGTACCCGAAAGATAAATAACTATAACAGGAAAGGAAAGCATAACATGAAAGATAAGCATAACATGAAAGAGAATCATAACATGGGCGTTTGTACCCGAAAGATAAATAACTATAACAGGAAAGGAAAGCATAACATGAAAGATAACATGGGACTTTTGGAGGAGTCGCGAAGATAGGTCTTTAATGGACCTTAAGAAATTTGTGGAGACCAACGAGTGATTTTGTAAGCAAGGTGCCAAGGAAAATGGCAATTTGAAAGTTAATTTTAATAAGGATGCCTTATGATTAATTATGCCCCTAACTAACTTAAAGAGTTTGCCTCATGCTGATCTTGATGACAAGGGATGCCTTTTTGCTAGATATGACCCTGTTGAAGCCCCGACCTTTGCTGTAGCCCTGGTTCTTGATGAAGAGAGCCCCAATATTTGACAAATGTACTATGGCACCATCTCTAATCTTGGAATCTTTCAGTCGACTCAAAAGGTAAAAGAAAAGAATTGTACTAGGATGCCGAAGGGGCGTAACGGTAAGAGAAAACTTTGTGTTTTGATTCTTGGATGACCAAAGAGAGATATATGTATGAGTGAGAGGAAGCCCCTACTTGAAAGAAAGTAAGTGTTTGGCTCTTCCTAGATTGTAGAAAAGAAGACTTGTCGAGACATTCGAAGATTGATTTTATTCGCAGTTATCACTTGATTGCTTGAGAAAAGGCCTCACTGATTGATTTGTCAAATTTTGATTATTAAACACGTAGTCTCGAGATGCTAAATGCTTGTGATATGAAGTTTTAATAATAGATAGAAAGCCGGTTGATGGTGGAATGACTGTGTATATGATGATGATGTATAGGTCGAACCCTCTCCCATGAATGACAGATGATATGGCGTAGCTAGGAAAGTCGGGGTGTACCCTGAGAGTGCAGATGGCAGCAGGTTGATTGTTGATGATAAGGACAAGGTGCATCGTGCCCCTGAGATGGCAAGCAGCAAAGAAAGTGCAGAGAATGATCCCGACATTAAAGAGATGACTAGACGAAGCCCCAGTTGATAATGCAAAGCAAACCCGGAGGGAATCTGGTAAGGAGAGCTTAAGAGGACAGCATAGCAAAGCCCCAGCTTGAAGATCCAATGCAGTCCCATTACAGGCAGAATCATCATGCGGCCAAGGAGGCACCTATCTTTTCAGACCTTAGTCAATCAGTCATAGACTCGGAAATATATACGTGCAGGGGCACATCTTTTGAAAAGTGGGAAATGAATCACGAATTTGTGTAACACACTCTCGCTTTTGGGTTTGACTCTTTTGGGAGAGTATAAGCATCACAAGGTGTGGAAAAGTGTATGGAAGCCCCTGCTGACAGAAGGACAGTGTTTGGCTCTATTTTCCTATGATGTAGAAAGAGAAGACTTGTCGAGACACTTGAAAACATGTCTTATTCGTGATGATCACAAGGCTGCTTAAAACCCTTTATTGATGTTCGGGTTATTCAAACACTAAATCTGATATGAACAAATATTTTGATTAATCACAAGGAGAAAACCAACTGATATCGAGATCAAATTTGGAAAGACGGAACGAAGGATCTGTGTATAGAGATGACCCTTGAGGAGACCGGATTTTCTAAGATTTGTTTGCGATTTCGACCGGACCAATTATGGTTGCCTACGTTCCCCTCCTGACGAGGAGCTCAGGTCATCGTAGTTCGGGCTTATCCCGATTGAAAAGAGAATGAATGTTGAAATTCGAGATTCTGAGGACCTTTGAGGATTTTGAGGATTTCTGTGAGAATTGGAGATTTGAAGAATATGTCTCCTCTGAGTGTCAATGAAAGACACGGATGCGAAGCCCCAGTGGAACATTCACGGGAAGTGTTTGCGGAAGAAAAATGAAATATGCTCACATGAAGTGCCAAATGAATGGATTGAATTTGCACAATCTTAGATCGATGATTTTGAACCGAGACAGATTAGATTCCAATTTAAGCAAGCAATGAAGCATTAATTTGATTTAGATCTCTAGGATATTTGAATGAAACTGCTATCCGGTAGGGACTGTAGTTGGGTTTCTGGGCTTCGATCGGCCATCGAGTGATTTGGAAAATTGATTGCATGGTGACCTCTTGAGATGAGAGGTCAGCTAGGCCTTTTACTGACTGAACCTCTAAAGATGAGAGGTAGACTTGTAGGGATGTGTTTGGGAAATATACGGCGGGGAAGATTGATTGCCTCTAAGAATGAGAGGTCAAATTTTGACTTTGGCCAAAGGCAAGGGTAATGGTAATGGGAATATCATCTAAAAGCGAGAGGATGGTTTGGGATTATTTGGTGGATTGCTGATGAGACAAGATCCAAGCTATCGAGAACTTTTATGAACTTTCGAGGATTTGGGCTCTTTTTTGAACATTGGAGAGCTTCTTGAGAAGTCAAAGACTTTTGCTGAATTGTGAGGATAAAAATCCTTCTTTTGATAATTGGAAAGGCCTCTTGAGAATTTGAGGATTATATCTGAGATTGTGAGGATTTAAAATCCTTCTTTTGAGAATTTGGAAGGCTTCCTGAGGAGCTGAGGATTATATATGTCCTTCCTTCATGACTTGAGTATTTTGTGGATCGCCGACTCTCGAAGCTAACTTATTGGCCTCGCTTGGACTTCCCTTAGCACGGAGCAAAGATGATGGCTAAACAGGGTTTCAAACATGCCAATCTTGAAATGAAAGGGTGTATTATTTGGTGAGGGTGAGGTAATGGCTTTCCTATGGGTGAAAGGCTGCAACTGCAATCCCTACCGGATGATCTAAACGAGATTAAGCCTTCATTGATTGCTTAAGCTTACTTGAGGAAGATTCATGCAAATTCTTGATCAACGAAATGATGAGGATGATGAAAGAGATGTGAGCATATGAGATGCAAGATGGGGAGTTGGTAAGCCCCAATTTGAGAAGGATATCAATTGATTTTCTCACTCCAATCAATTTAAATATGAGTCATTTCAAAGCATTAGTGGTTGAGCAGCACAAGTGATCATCTAGGATAAAACCATTTCAATTAAGTGTAATGTGGGTGTGCAAGTGATGTCTCGAGTCTAGCAAGAAGAGAAACAAAGATTTTTATTATTGCAAAGCAAAAATTGTTCCAACATGGACTTGACAGACTCATGTCCGAAAGGGACATTCTAGATCCTACGAGGACTTATTGACTTCTTCGACATTGGATGGGCGAGAAACTCCAGACTGGCTAGCCACCACATTCTCTGCACCAGACATCTCGGATTCTGAGTCAGATGAAGATCACTCGGACACTTGAACTGCTTCCACCTTGGGAATATGAACCATTGAGCGCCGGAAATGAGAGCACACACCCAACTTGCCGTAGGTGTAGAGGCAAAGGGGTGATTGGTAAGGTGGAAGAGGAGAGAACCTTGAGGTGGTATGGGAGATAGTGTATGAAATGCGCACATAGAGAGTGGACGCGAATGAGATGTATGGGGATAGTATATGGTGAGAATGTGTAAGAAAAAGGAATTTGCTCCCCCAATCGAAGCATTCGTCATCTTGAGATTACGTCTTCACTTTGTCATGAATTCTTGTTAGTTAATGAGTTTATCAGTACGGTTAGCAATCAAGCGATATTTACAAATAAAAAAACTTTCATTCAAAGATAAGCAAGATAATGTCTCAAGTCTAGAGAGAAAAGAAATAAAAGACTTTTAACTGAAAACATAAAAGATAAATGTTCAAGATGAACAAAGACCAACACACTAGAACCTACGATGACTGAGTGATTCCATTAGTTGCGAGGCAGAGGGTTGGCAACTATGTTTGAGGGCTTCCCAATCTTGCTTGCATCGGTCAAACCCTGGATGATCTTCTTGAGTGAGAAACATTTGTTGGTGGTGTGGCCATAGCACTGATGATATCGGCAAAACTTGGATGTATCAAGATTGGGCCTCTTAGAAGATTGTGCAGTGCTGACATACGACTTGATCAAACCCTTCTCCATTAGGACATCAAGAAACTAATTCATAGGAATTTCCAAGTCATCACATTGTTTCTTCTCACGGACTGGCTTTGGGGAGAACTTGGGCGGTGGCGTCTTGTGATAGTGGACAGGCACGGTAGGAATCTCGAAAGTGGGAACTTGGTATGTGGGACCAGGAGCGAGATTATAAGCATACGGATGGGAAGGACCCTGGGAGGAAGTGGAGGGCAAAACTCTTCGCAAGTACTCATGGATGTCACGGAGGTAAGACAATTGACGCTCCTCGAAGGCTTTTAAGGTCTCAAACACTTCGTAGCGGAAGTGGGTCATTTCCAACCTTAAATTCTGAATCTCCTTGAGGGCTTCTTGGCTTTTGATGCTTTCCCTCGTAGACATGGTGCCGAAATCTATTGTAGCAAAAGATTGAATTAGATGCATAATTAATCTTAAGGCAATCTAAAAAAAAACAATTTTTCTTTTGAAATGACTAGTTGGTCTCCACACTGCGACAAAAGCTTAGAAAGTTTGAATGGGTGCAAGCTGCCTACGTAACTCTTACCATATAAGGTGCGAGTCTCAGGTCATCGTAGTTCGAAGGAGCCCCGATTAATGATAAGCCCGGGGTCAGCTTTTGGAAAAGAGAGAGTGAGTCCAAGAGATGGACGGAATGGGCCTTTGGAGATCCAAGAAATAAAGAATGGGCTTTGGAGGGTCCAAGATTGTAGAAATGACCCCTGATGGGCCAAGTTAGAGGGATGACCCGTAGAAGAGCTCCAAGGTTGTGAGAGGTTGACCTCAGTGGGTCCAAGATGAAGAGTGGAACTTTGGAAGTCCAAGATTGTGAAATGGACCTTGGAGGGTCCAAGAGATAAGAAAGTGGACCTTTTGGGGTCCAAGATGGAGGGATGAGCCTTCGTGGGACCACGATAAAGAGTTGGACCTTCAAGGGTACGAGAATGAAGAATGGACCTTTGGGAGTCCAAGATTGTGAAATGGACCTTGGAGGGTCCAAGATAGAGAAGATGGACCTTTGGAGGTCCCAGATGAAGAGTGGACCTTTGGAAGTCCAAGATTGTGAAATGGACCTTGGAGGATCCAAGAGATAATAAAGTGGACCTTTAGAGGTCCAAGAGAGGGAGAATGGACCTGTGAAGGTCCAGGAGCGAGGGAGGCAGACTAAAGCGAGTAACTTGTTTAGGTGCAAGTAGAAAACAATGCCTTATTAAAATCCTAGAATGGTTGGAAAAGGGGGACACCTTCTTTTTCGCATTCTAACCTATTTTGAACTAGAGCGAACCTAAGGGGCATACAAGTCAAACTCAAGATTTCAAAACCAAGTTCAAGTCAACAACGTCCCGACTCAAGAGAAAAGAGGGTCGGAAGTACGTATGAATGTACGAGACCGCAATTCGCAGGTAAAATCCTGGAAAAATTTCGGCATGACCTCTCCTCCCTTCGGGTCGAAAATCCGGCAAGACCTCTCATCGCTTCATGGCAAAATTTCAGCATGACCTCTCGTTAGTACGTGTCAAGAATTTGACATGATCTCGCGTTAGCACACATCGAAAACGCGTCATGACTTCTTGCGAAGCCAAGTCGAGAAATTGACATGTACCTACGTCGAGACATGTCAAAATTTTGACATGTACTCACATTAAGTCATGTCGTAAACTTCGACATGAAGAGGGAGGGTACGCCGAGACTTTGGAAATGAAGTACGACTCAAACTTTGTGAGAAAGTTTTGAAAATCGAGTTTGAAAATGTTCTGAAAAGTGTTTTTGCCAAAAACCAACCGGTCACGGTAAAAAGTGTGTCACGGACAAGTGTGGCTCTTAACATTCTATAGGCCGGGAGGACATTAGGCGCTCAAGCGTAGGCGAGACATATCACCGTCCGCGATGCTGTCCGTACACTCCAAGGGTTCTAACTCTATGTGCGGGTAGTGTGCGAGTAGTGTGAAGGTAATTTCTAAAAAAAACTTTTTTTTCAAAATACAATATTTACAAGTATGCAAAAAGGAAAAAAGACCAAAAGAATGAGTCCAAAAGCATGGCAAAAGGGGACTACCCCAAATGCTAGAAAAAAACAAGCAAACTGCATGCTCAGAAGCTCAGAATCACTCTGCCCAACTGCTCAAACTGCCAACTGAAATGGCCTCGCACTGCCTTCCTTTGTCGTCCGACACAGGACTTCCCCAGAACAGGGATGTCATCCGACACAGGAAATCTCACCAACAGAAAACAGATAACCAGCAAAGGGGGGAAGGGGGAAGAACCCCACCAACAAGTACCAACACACCAAGGCATAAAAAGGCAGGTAGGCACATAAGCATGGCAAAGCACATAGGAGCATAGAATGACACGAATCACACACAAAGAGAATGAGAAAATCGTCCAAGTTGATTAAAGAAAGTTAGACCCTCTAACAAAATTGGTTTTAAAAACTCAATTTAAAATGTCCCCAGCAGAGTCGCCACTGAATGAACGCTCGCCGAAAAATAAAGTAATTTTTTTAGGAGTCTCCACGCCGTTTTAAGGAAAACGTTGAGAAACCATAAACACTTAGTTGGGTCCGGGGGTCAAGTTACGACGTGGGAAGAGAATATAGAGCTCACCCACGTCGCCTCTTTTGAGACTTTCAATCAAACAAGGACAACATAACTCATTCTAGGTGTGTGCAAATCGTGTCAACAATCAAGACATATAAATTTGGATTTTGTAAATGATAATAAAAATGAGATACAACTTGTGAGCCATTAAAATGGGGGCCACACCCAAATTACATCTTGTTAGCCTTTTAAAGTGGGGGCCACACCCTTACAATTGTTGAAATTGAATTACAAGGAAATGGGATGAGACAGTCTGTCCAGGGACTTTGATTGTCGTACGACACAGGACTTCCTCAAGAGAGGGTCTGTCGTACGACACAAGATTGTCTGGTCAGATTGCCTCTTACAAAGGAGGGTCCAAAGGCCACCAACACTAGTCTAACACTAATATAAGGTTACTTTAACTATGGAAAAACACTGATTAGGGTCTGAAACCAATTTGGGGTTGACTGGAGTTAATGAAGTCAAGATTGACTTCCTGTGCTACGGATGTCTTATGACACAGGATGCCCAAGGCAGTCTATGTCATACGACAGAGGCCGCCTCCATCAGCAGAATGCACCCAAATGATCCCAGACTTCCCAAACGATGATATTAAGCTAAAATACAAACTTAAAACAGTAAAATGACAGTAATAAGTGAGTATTGTGGGAGGATCACATGGCTTTGATGGCCAAATGTGAATGATCACATATTTGGGCCATGATAAAGGGGCCATCACCTCCTAACTCAAACAAAGATGATCAACATCAACGACAAGGTTAACAAAAATGGAATTAATGGCAACAACGAGATTGAAATAATGGCAACAACGAGATTGAAATAAAAGAGTATTATGGGAAGATCATGGGATTTCGGTGACCCAATGTGAATGATCACATTTCTTGGGTCATAATCAAAGAACCCTCACTTCCTAACCCAACAAAATGATCAAGATCAGAGAGATCGAGACTCGGATGAGTGTGGATATGGAATGATCCACACTCACCTTAGCATTCAAGCACCCAGCATATCAATACTGAACAAGAGTATGCATCATAACTAGAAGAAGATAACCAAAACATGCAAAGATCACAGGGGGAGAAATCAACATTTAGGTGAGTGTGAATATGGATGATTCACACTCATCTTAATGCTTAGACCACAACCAACACAGTTCAAACAATGGTATCGATAGAGCATATGAATCAGAACATGAACATCCAAAATGTGACCAGCAACCATAACAACAGAATTGCACAGTCATGGTATAACAGGGATTACATAAGAAATCAACACTCAGATGAGTGTGAATATAGATGATTCACACTCATCTTTGTGTTTAAATCACAAATTAACACAATCCAAACCATTGTATAGCTAAAACAGATGGATCAGAGCATGAACATCACAAACATAAACCAGGACAAAACAAATCCAATCACAGCAATCGAATAATGGGATATGAAGATAGAGAGAGAAGATGGAATCTGAAAATTACCCTTGTAGATCCACACTCTCTATACCACGTCGGTATAGAGATTCTTCTAATCAGCTTCCGGTCGAGCTCAGACTGAGTAGATTTGCAGTTTCAAGTACGCATGTGTACGTGAGGTGAACGGACTTGGGCTCTGAAGAGGGGAAGACGACAATCAGTTTTGGGGAAGAGCTCAACTGGTGAGGAATCAATTGTCGTGCTTGGCATTGTTGAAGGGTGACACAACCGGTAGGTGTTGATCGGGATTGGTTGTCGAGGTGGCGGCGGTGAATGGAGAGAGAGGTGACGCTGATTTTGGGGAGAACAGCGAACGGTAATGGGCGATTGAAGGGGATGTGGGTCGCCGGTTGATCGGTTTAGAGAGAGAGGATTGGCGAGGAAGGTCGGCGGTGGACGCCGATTTGGAACAGGGGAGAGGGCGTTGCTTTTGGTAGAGCCGGAGAGAGATGGGTGATGAAACTTGGCGTCTCTTTGTAAATGGTGGATGTTCAATTCATCTGAGAGAGAGAGATTTTGGGTGAGGAAGATGATTTAGGGAGAGGCTGCTGGTGGTGAGGACGCCTTTGCGATTAGAGAGAGGGAGCTCCTCCTCTGGAAATGGAGGAAACCGTTTAGAGAGAGAAGAAGTTTGCATCTAGAGAGAGAGTGGGAGATTTACGTTTAGTGAGAGAGAGAGATAGAGTCTGCCCCCTTTTACAAAATGAGAACAATCTTTAATTAATGCTGCCTTGGAATTTTCTTGTGGTGTTGGACGACACCGGTCTTTCTACTGGCAGAATGGGCCGAAGGGAGGCAGGCCCAAAACTTAATGAATATAAATAATTAGTTTTAGGCAAGCCCAAAACTAAGAAATATAAATAATTTGGCAAGCCCAAAACAAAATGCATATAAATAAATAAGTAAGCCCAAAAACCAAGGCAGGCCTTTTGCAATTTAAGGAAAATAGGCCCAAAAACACGAGTTCGGGTCGGGGTACTCACAGGCTTGAATGCATATTTTCTTCTATTGATTTGTTTTATCAATCAGTTATGTAAATTAATTAAATATGACTTGTTGAGCTATGGTTAATCACCAAAATTATTCATATTATGTGATAGACAAAAGAGAACAACAATGTGAAGCCTACAGCTGATGTGATATGGCTTGATGAGCACACACACAAGAATGATAATGGCGTACTTAAATGGGCTGATGAGGGACGTTGCAAAGAGATCTATGTATGTATTAATGTTTTCAATCAGCTAATCTTCATTTTAATATTTTAAGTAGTTAGTATTATATTTTTAATGGTGTTATGATCTTTTTTGTTACAGGACAAGCTAAAAAATGTGGTTGCAACTTTTGGTGATACGATGACACAAGAGGAGATATTGATTGAAGTTTTAGAACCAAGATCAGATATATTCGTGGCAAAGGAACCACTTTAAGATCTTATACCAAAGGCAAACACCAAATGGAACAAAAGAAGATTATTGAAAAACAACAAGAGAAAATTCAAGAACAAGAACAAAGAATTAAAGAGTTGGAAGATATCCAACAAAGACAACAAAGAGATTTAGAAGAATATAAAGCCCAACAACAAGCTGCAATGGAGGCTTTTTAAAAGGAAATATTACAACAATTGACAACAAATCGAGGGGTCTAACATCCAGGAAATATATAAGTAGTTGAGTATCAATGGTACTGATGTTTTGTTTGAGGTCTTGTTTGGTGAGATTATTTTAAATTGGAGGTACTTTTGATAGTGTAGAGTATGGATAATTTTGGCATATTTCCATTGCTTGTGTATGATATGATGTTTGTGGATTAGTTATAATAAAGTCTTAAGTTTGATTGATGTGGTGTGGTATGAATGTGTGTTTTATATAATTTGAAAAATAATTGGTAGTTTAAAAAATAGGGGAAATTCTGTCAGAATTTCTAATGTTTGGATGGGTTTAAAGTAGCTTAGTATTGAGATTAATTGATGTGGTGTTTGATTTTTATTAGACCAGTGTAGCTAGATTTCCCTTTCTTGTGTATGATATGATGTTTGTGAAGTAGTTATGTTGAAGTATTGAGGTTGATTGATGCGGTGTGGTGTGGTTTGAATGTGTGTTTTCTATAATTTGAAAAAATAATAGGTAATTTAAAAAATGAGGAAAATTCTACCAAAATTTAAAATGTTTGGATGGATTTGAAGTAGCTTAGTATTGATATTAATTGATGTGTTGTTTTCTTGTTAGTAGACCATTGTAGCTATATTTCAATTGAGATCCTTGCATATATTATTTGCTTGTTGTCATAAGTATCATACGTTCAACTATTATTAATTTTTTTTGTTGAACTTCAACTAGTATTATTTGCCTTAACTAAGATCCTAATTCTATATATTTGAAATTTTTTACAGGAAGGTAGATATGATCGGAAGCATGAAGATTATGGAGGTGATAGTTTTTGCATGTTGAAGTTAGCTAGGAAGATATTTGCATATGCTTTTGTTTGAATGTTAAAGCTAGCTAGTTAAAAATTATGTAGTTCTCTTAGAATGACTATTTGTACCGAATACTATAATACGGTAAATGTTACTAAACTAATAAACACACACACGCACTAAAAGTCTGTTCTCTCAAGTTTTCGGTGAAACCCTAATTAGGGTTTGTGAGATATTCACTTTGCTGCCACTGGCAGCATCTCTTTCTCTGGCCTATGGCCTCTACGTCATCTGGCGTTGCTCCTTCTTTGGGCCATGGCCCAACTGTGGTTGCTGCTGCACCTGTTCTGCAGCATGGTTTTTGTATGGGAGAGGCGCCTCCTTCAAACCCTAATCCTTCTCCGCCTCCAAACCCTAACTCCGCTCCATTCCAGCCGTCTTCTCCTACTGCTGCGAAGTCATTTGCTTCTGTTGTGAAGGGTTTGGCTCCTCATGGTTCACTTGCTCCGCCGCTTACTACCATTCCTAGTTCTACCCACAAAGGTGAGCCATGTTTAAAGTTTTCGAAAGATATTATTAATGTTTTAACACAGCCATTCAAATATACATTGGTTGGAAAATTTTCTCATGGTCGGCCATCAATGGAAGCTACGAGGCAACATTTCTTGAAGTTTGGACTTAAGGCAGATTTTAAATTGGGTCATATAGATCCTAAACATATTCTTATTCAGATTATTCATGAGGGTGATTTCAATAGACTATGGTCAAAAGAACAATGGTATCTTGGGCGCTTTCCTATGCGTGTGTTCCGTTGGTCACCTTCTTGGAGGCCGGATAAGGAGTCTTCTTTATTTCCTATTTGGGTTGGATTACCCGGCCTCCCAATTCATATGTTTAACAAGGTTTTTTTATTTTCTATTGCCAAGATTTTTGGGGAGCCGTTAGCTATTGATCAAGCAACTAGTGACTTGTCAAGACCGAGTGTAGCAAAAGTCCTTGTACAAGTTGATCTTTTGAAGAAACTTCCGTCTAGAGTGTTCATTGATTGCGGATATGATTTTTCAAGCTTTTGGCAGCCTTTAGAATTTGATAACCTCCCAAGCTATTGTAAACATTGTTATAAATTAGGTCATAATGTGAATGAGTGTTTCTACCTTCATCCTAAGAAGCCAAACACGAAGAATGGGGCTAAAGTGAATGGCGGTAATGAGGGGGTGATGGAAGAGGGTCACACGGCTGTTCAAGGTAATCCGGAACAAGTCTCGGCTGGTGGTGTTATAAAGGGTGTCAATATGGGAAAGAAATTGGTTTATGTTGAAAAAACTAAAGATAAAGATTCTTCTTCGTCAATAGGGAATGTTGAAACCATTAAGGGGGCAGCTCAATCAAGTAAATCTAATGTGCAAAATAATGGTAAGCAAAAAGAATATGCCTCGGTCAATACAGGAAATGGTCGCGGAAAAGCTGTTCAAGGTATGAATAACATGGCCTCGAAATCTAACTCGGAAGGTACGCATCCTACTCCTATTTATTCTATGCATGCTGTTGGTACATTTTCTATGGTCTATAAACCCCCATCTCCCCTTGGTTCAAAATTTTTTGGTTCTAACATTGTTACTCATGGCTTTAGTTTTCTTCCAAAGCATGGGGCCCCATTTGTTTCCCCTATTGCTTTAAAAACTGCTAATAACATGCAAATGGCTGCTCCTAATGTTAATCCCGGTGGTAATCATTCTATTGTTGAAGACGGGGCTATCGATCTTGAAGAAGAGCTTGAAAAAATTGAAACTGGTTTTAATGAGGTTGCCAATATTAATCCAATTTCTGGCCCCTCTTTGGATGGTGCGGATGACTTCATTAATTTGGAGGATGGTAAGTGTGAATCTGACTCTGAATTGGAGGTGGTAGATGCTACAATTCGTAAATGGCCTGGTGAGGAGATAATTGATAATCTTCAGTTATCTCCTCGTGGTCCTCGAGTTACTTCTGAGATTGATATTCAAGAGGTTTTTAATGAGGGTAGAACTCGTTATTTGATGGGAATATCCCGGAATATGGGAAATCCAATGATTCTTTGGCTTAATATCCCTCTCTTAGTTTTTTATATCAAATTCGTTTTAATGGTTGGGGTTCTAAGTTGGAATATCTGGGGTATTGGTAATTCCGCCTCGGTTTGCCGAGTTAAGAGATTATTAAGGATTCATGATGTCTTTATATGTGTTATTTATGAGCCTAAGGTGGAGCCCATGTTGCTTCCTTCTTACGTTCGTAAAATCTGTTGTCTTGGAGGTGTTGTTAATGATAAGGGGAATATCTGGGTTGTGTGGAAGCGTGGCATCACTTGTGATGTCCTTTTTCATGATGACCAAGTTATTACTGTTCGGGTGTCTCATTCTCTTTGGCCCAATCCCGTATTAATGTCTTTTGTCCATGCTAGTTGTAGCAAGTTTACTAGAAGGACTTTATGGGATTATATTATTGATGTGAGCAACACTGATGATCCCTAGTTAATTGTGGGGGATTTTAATTGTGTTGTTGATCAATCTGAGAAGCTTAGGGGTAGGCCTGTGGTGGATTCTAGGGTTTCTGAGTTTGTTGATATGATACAGGTCTCTAATCTTATTGATGGTGGTTATAGAGGCCATATCTTCACATGGTGGAATAAGAGATCGAAGCGTGCCACTATTCTTCAAAGGCTGGATCGTGCTCTCTATAATGATAAATGGCTTCGTTGTTTTGCCCAAACTTCTATCGATCATCTTAATAGGACCTGTTCTGATCATGCTCCTTTGGCTATTAATATTCGTTTAGTTGATGAAGTCCGTAAGGGTGTTTTCAGATTTCTCAATGTTTGGACTCGCCATGATTCTTTCAATTCTTTGGTTCGCTCTTCGTGGGATGGTAGAATCTTTGGTAGGCCGTTGATCAAGTTTAGTAAGAAGCTTACTCGCCTCAAACATGATATTCAACTTTGGAATCTTTCTACGTTTGGGAGAGTTGACCAACTTGTGAAACATGCTGAGGATGAAGTTTATGCTAAAGAGCTTCTTTTTGAACAAGATTCTAGTGATGATAATAGGGCTGCCCTTCATCTTGCCCAAGCTAACCTCTCCTATCGTCTTAAGATTGAAGAGGAGTTCTGGATGCAAAAGCTAACTTATCTTGGGTTAAAGATGGGGATAATAATACTCAATTCTTTCATGCTTATGTGAAAAAAAGAAGGCTGAAATTATACATTCATAAAATTTGGGATAGTGACGGGAATTGGATTGTTGATCAGAATCTAATTCAGGAGGAGGCTATTAGATTCTATTCGGACCAGCTTAATGTGAATTCCAATGATAATGTCGATCCCCCTGATGAGCTTCTGAATGTGATTCCTCGGTTGATCTCCAATGAGGAAAATAGGATGCTTATTTCTCCCCCTAGGCTTAAAGAGCTTCATGATATCATCCTTAGTATGAGTGGGACTAGTGCTGCTGGTCTGGACGGTTTTACGGGAGACTTTTATCATAAATGTTGGGATATTATATGCATGGATCTTTATAATGCTATCCTTGAGTTCTTCTCAGGGTTTCTTCTTCCTCGGAGCTGGACTAGTACGCTTATTGTTACTATTCCTAAGGTGGCAGCCCCTACCTCTTTCTCGCAGCTTCGGCCTATTAGTTTGTGTAATTTTTCCAATAAAATCATTACCAAAATTTTATGTTCTTGCCTTCAATCTGTGCTTCCTCATATCATATCTCCTCAGGAAAGTGGCTTTGTGAAAGGTCGTCTTATTCATGAAAATGTTTTGCTCGCTTAGGAGCTTTTTCAGTCGCTTAAGAAGAAGGTATATGGGTCTAATGTTGCTCTAAATCTTGATATGGCTAAGGCATATGATAGAATTTCTTGGTTGGCCTTGATTAAGGTGATGAGGAGATTTGGCTTTGCTGAAGAATGGCTGGACATGATCTTTAGATGCATAAATTATTGTTGGTTCTCGGTTCTGATTAATGGTACTGCTAATGGGTATTTTGTTTCTACTCGTGGTCTTCGTCAAGGGGATCCTATATCTCCTAGTCTCTTTATTATTGCTACTGAAGTTTTAAGCCGGGGTCTTAATAACCTCCATCTTCTTCACCCTCATGTGGCTTTTCATACAGGCAACCTTAATGTTCCTGTCATCTCTCATTTGTCCTATGCTGATGACATTATTATCTTCTGCAACGGAAGTATCCCTTCTCTTGAGCGTCATATGGAGTTTTTGGCATCTTATCAACGCTTTTATGGGCAGCTTGTTAGCATTTCTAAATCTTGTTTTCTGACGGGGCAGAATGTGGCTGAGCATGATAATGCTATCTCTCTTATTACGGGGTTTCAAAAGAAAAACTTGCCTATTGTTTATTTGGGGTGTCCTCTTTATATTGGTAGGAAAGTGCAATCTTTGTTTGATCGTGTCATGCAGAAGCTTCGGGATAAGCTAGACTCGTGGCAAGGTAAATTACTTTCGGCTGGTGCCAAGCTTGTCTTGATTAAGTCCTGCCTCCAAGCTATTCCCATTTATTATATCTCTTTACTTGATCCTCCGAAGTGTGTTGTTAATGCCATGAACCGCCTTATTGCTAATTTCTTTTGGAGTAGCTCTGACGGGGGAAATAAGTGTCATTGGGTTTCTCGAAATGAATTTTTTTGGCCTATTAAGGATGGGGGATTAGGCCTCCGCAAATTTGAGGAGATGGCAACTGCCTTTTCTATGAAGCTTTGGTGGAGGTTTCGTACGTCCAACTCTTTTTGGGCCCAGTTTCTTGCGGCCAAATATTGTAGTGATACTAATCCTATAGATGACATCTCTAGGTTGGGTTGCTCCCACATTTGGAAGCGTATGGTTGCTGCTAAAGATTTGGTGGAGTGCTGTATTGCTTGGGGTGTGGGTTGCGGTGATATTTCTATTCAAGAAAAGTGGCTTCCTCATGATATTCCTCTCCTTGATAATCGTCATGATCAGATTTTTTCATTATTTGAGGGTGGTGTTTTAAGGGAAGATTATATCCGTGATACTTTTGGGCAACAATGTTTGTTGGAGCTTCAATCCTATGGTATTCGACTAGATGGATATCGCGATCAGCCGGTTTGGTCTCCTTCCTCTTCAGGCAGATTTTCTATTTCTTCGGCTTGGAGGGAGTGTAGAATGCCCCGTACTCGGAGTAGAGTTTTTGCTTGGTGCTGGCATAAGCACATTCCTCTTAAGGTGTCCATCTTCATGTGGAAATGCCTGAAGGCTGCTCTCCCTACTGATGACAACATATCTCGTAAAGGTATCTCTATTGTTTCTCGTTGTCATTGTTGTGTTAACCCTTCTCTTGAATCCTTGCAGCACATTCTTCTTCATGGTGATATTGCCTTTCATGTGTGGAATTTCTTGGAAATTTGATTGGATTCCAAGTCTCGGGTTCTTCTATCATGCTAAGGATGATTGCTTGGCATGATTGTAAAATCTCTAAGCTTAGTCGGGCTGTGTTATGGTTGAGAGATATTCTTCCGACTTTCATTTGTTGGGAGCTTTGGAAGCATAGAAATAAATGCAGGTTTGATTATGGGACTCCTAGTTGGGAAAAGGTTCGTAATAATATTCAATTCCAAGTCAGTGAAATTTTTCGAGCTCACAGATTATCCTTTCATGTCCTTCCATCACTCTTTATTTTAATATTATTATGGCTTCCCCGTTTATTGCTCGTGTCAAGCTTGTTTCTTGGTCCCCTCCTTCTGTGGGACAAGTGAAAATAAATACGGATGGAGCTTCTCGTGGAAATCCGGGCATTGCTTCGGGTGGTGGTATTTTGCGCCAGCATGATGGGTCTTTTATTTTTGCTTTTTGTCATTTTTATGGTAATACTACTAACATGGTTGCTGAAGCCAGGGCTACTCTTGATGGTATTACTCAAGCTAGGTTAATGGGTTTTAATTCCCTTTGGCTTGAGGTGGGTTCTGAAGTTTTGTCTCACATCTTACTTCGCAAATGCAATGTTCCTTGGGAGACTTGGTATTTAATTCAAGCTATTTTCAGATTCATGGAGGAAGTGTCTATTCAGGTAACTCATGTATACAGGGAAGGCAATAAAGTGACAGATTTTCTTGCAAATATCTCGGCAGATGAGCAAGCGGATTTTCAGTTTCCTTCGTTGGAGTCTTGCCCCAAGCGGTGCCAGAGCCTCCTCTACTTTGATCGGATTTCGTATCCTAATATTAGGCACTAGGTTATTTTATTTATTTATTGATGTATTTTTCTTTTGTTCTTAGATCCCCCCCCCCTTTTTTTTGTTGAGGAGCTTATAGGTTGTGTAAGAACTCCCCCTAGGTTTTTTTCTCTGGTGGTTAAGGTTGTCATGTCCCCCACCATGTTTGTAATTTTATTTTTCGTTATTAATAAAATCTAGGGAGTACCGTCTCCTTTTGCCAAAAAAAAAAAAAAAGAATACTATAATACGGTAATGGATTTGGTATGCAGTTTTTTGGATATAAAATATTTGAAATTACAAATCTTTTGTTGAAACAATTGTTTTTGTTAAACTGAAATCTAATACGAGGTTATGTTAAAAAAAACTAAATCCATATCTTTTGCAACGACTTATTCTGTTGCTGCATATCAATATCTTTTGCAACGAATTATTATGTTGCTGTAAATACTATCTTTTGCAACAACTTATTCTGTTGCTGTAAATACTATCTTTTGCAAAGACTTATGTTGTTGCTATAAATACTATCTTTTGCAACAACTTTTGTTGTTGCTATAAATACTATCTTTTGCAACAACTTATGTTGTTGCTATAAATACTATCTTTTTCAACGACTTCTGTTGTTGCTGTAAATACTATCTTTTGCAACGACCTATGTTGTTTCTATAAATACTATCTTTTGCAACGACTTATGTTGTTGTTATACACATAATATTTTGCAATGACAGAAATTTCGCAACAACATATGTGGTTGCGAAAATACATGTTTTTTGCACAACAAAATTCGTTGCAAAAAACATTCGCTATGCCCATTCCCGCAACAACCCTGTAACGATAAATGTCGTTGAAAAAAATAATTTTTTGCAATGACATGGTATTTTTTGCAACGATATTTGTTTTTGCAATAAATGGGTTTTCTTGTAATGTTCAAGAAAATCCTCCCATATTGCTAGATTTTCATCGTGGCGGAAGGAAATAGGAGAGGTCATCAAAGGGGCCGAGAGGCCATGGAGAAAAGGTTGGATTTACAAAGAAATTCCTCTCTCTTCAAGCCTTCAACCATCAATCCGGATGATTTGTATCCGGATATGGACGTGCATAATTCAGAGGAAAAGCGAAAGTGGAGGTAAGAAATCAAATTTTGTCTTTGATTATTTACTTTGAAAGATGTATGCTAGAACTAGGGTTTGGTTCTTGCAAATTTGGGGGTTTTATGCTTGATGTGATTGTGTTGTAAAATTGATGATGAATTGTTGAAATTGAATGTGTATGAATTGTGGGTATGTGATTTTTGTCAAAAGATGTGAAGTTTAGCTCTTATTTGTGAAAATAAAGTGCCTCTCCTTAAAATGGAATATTTTGCATGATTGGGTAACTTGTACCTTGATGGCGTGTTTTGTATGTGCCGTGTGAGAACGGACTTTTGTTGTGAGCGGTGCCGTGTAGGGACGCACTTTGTTGTGAAATGTGCTGTGTTGGGACGGACTTTTGTTGTAAAATGTGTACCGTGTAGGAACGATTTTTGGTTTAAAATGTGTCTTGTAGGAACGGTTTTTGTTTGTAAGTGTGCCATGTAAGAACAGTTTTTGTTGTAAAATGTGTGCCATGTAGGAACAATTTTTTGTTGCAAATGTGCCGTGTAGGAACGATTTTTGTTTTTAAGTGTGCCGTGTAGGAACGGGTTTTGCTGTAAATGTGTAGTGTAGGAACGGTTTTTGTTTGTAAGTGTGCCGTGTAGGAACGGTTTTGTAAATGTGCCGTGTAGGAACAGTTTTGTAAATGTGCCGTGTAGGAACATTATTGTAAATGTGTTGTGTAGGAACGATTTTGTGTTGTGAAATGTGTGCCGTGTTGGGACGGACTTTTGTTGTGTTTATATTTTTTAAGTATCTTATTCACGTACCTTTGTTGAGTTTACCTGCAGGAGGATGTGCGTTTGTCCGGGAAGGCAAAAAGGATGAAGTCGCGGGGGTCCCTTGAGGCTGTTGTTGAGGTTTGGAGGAGCATGCCCGATATCTCTTGGGAGGGGAGACCTAGTCCTCGGATGCTGGTCATTGACTCAGGTTTGAACGTATTTTTTGAGAATTTGGTTGGGTTAGCGGAGACCCAGAAAAACAAGGGTATTTTTCTGGCATTGTCAGAGTATTGGTGGGATACCACGCACACTATCCACTTAGGCTGGGGGGAGACGACGGTGACTCCCACAGAATTTGCTGCTATTACCGGTCTCTCCTTTAAGGGGGAATCGGTGAGATGGAGTGATCGGGTGTCTGATGAGCGTCTGATCGAGCTATTGGGGAGTACCGGTGAGGTCCGGGGGGAATGTCGGCGGAGCAGCTGGCGTGCTCATTTATGTGGTTTGCTCTTTCCGAGACTTCGTTCTCCAACCATTCCACCACCGCTCTTTTTCCTTCCATTGAGAGTTTGGTGGATTTGGAGAGGGTGTGCAAAATTGCTTGGGTAGAGGCAGGCCTGGCCGAGCTCTATTTTGCCTTGGACAAATTTAGCAGGGGTGCGGTCAACTCCTTGGGGTGCTTTGATTTTACCTTGGAGGTATGATTTTATCGCTTTTGCAATTTAGCATTTCACCATTTCCCTTTTTCTTTTCTGAGCGTTATCTGCCTTTTTTGTGGCAGGTGTGGTGCTATGAGATCATTCAGTGCCAGGCGTGGGATCTCTATGATGAGGCTATGATTGGGTATCTCACCATGCTGTGCTAGGAACGCTCTTTGAGGAAGAGGAGGGGTAACAGGGGGAAGGTCACAGTCACCAATGTGGAGGTGAAGAGGTTCTTGGAGAGGGGTAGCCCGAACGGTTTCCAGTCGTATCCTTGGTCATGGTATGGCGAGGATGTGTTGGAGGGTGCACCTTGGGTGACGAGGGAGAGGAAGATTATGTGGGGCCTCACCTGTGACTCGATGTATCTGGGAGAGAGGGTCTTCTGGCAGCATGGTGCCGGTGTTCCTCCTTGTACTCCGATGGATCCGCCGATCCATATGATGAGCCCTGCCGAGATGGACGGGCTGGAGTATAAGAAGTACCGAGCCGGAGTGGACACTGGGGAGTATATCTTGGAGGGCGAGGAGTATGAGGCTTTTGTGAGGCAGAAGTTGAGGACGCTTCAGGTGCTAGCTATGGAGAGGCGGGCTGGTTCGTCGCATCTTCGGGATATCTCAGTGCCTGGTCCGGACATTACCTACGTCCGCGGGGACTCTTCCAGGAGGCGGGTGTCGGTGCCCATCCCGGAGCAACTTCCTGCCACCTACCGAGTTGATCCAGATGCTTCGGTGTGTTGTTACTCTTTTCCTTCTGGCATCTTTTTCCTTCTTTTGTTTATCTCTTTTTGTGAGCATTTCATTTTGATTATCTCTTTTGTTTGTTGTGCAGGTCTCGGGGAGAACCGTAGATGTGATCACTCGCAGGTATTTGGGGCTAAGGGATTTCACAAAGAAGCTCTCGAGGGGGATGTCATGCGGGTCATCGAGGAGTGCGGCGGCTTACGAGCCAATGCCTTTGAGGAGATCCGTGGATATTCCTTCTTCAAGGGTGGACACGGATCCACAGCCTGCACCCTAGCCTGATATGCCGACTCAGGGGCGGCACATCTACGATGTGGGAGGTTTTGTGGAGGGTCGAGGGGCGCAGTCGTATCACCAGTTCTTTCCTCCGTTGGGTGCACAGGGTAAGGGTTCATCTTCCTTTCCCTTCTTCGGTCCTTTCTCCGGCCTTACCCCTGCAGACTACATGGAGTACTTGATCAAGGAGGGGGTTGAGTTCTCTGATGATGATGAGGTGGCAGTCGGAGGTGTCGGGATGTAGGGGTTTCCATCGGGCGATGCTGATTTTTCTTTTAGCATTTGTAGAATAGAAAAACATTTGTATTTATGGACAAAGCATTTTACTATGTAATGTAATGAATTTTTTATTTGCAATTCCGTGGGCATAGGCCTAGGAGTTATTTCTACTCTTTTTTTGTTTCGTGCATGTCGCATGAGATAAAATGTTTGTGGTATTTGGGGGCTGAAAATAGCATGGCCAGGTTTTTTGAGCAGTCGGGTGCAAAATCCTGCTGCGGGCAGCAACAATTAGTTGCTGCATAATTTTTTAGCTAGGGAACAATGTGGTCAGTACGGACCACTTCTGCATGCAAAGAGGTCCGTACGGACACTTGTAGCTTTGTAGAAGGAGGATAAAGCTCGCAAAATATCTAGATTTTCTTATCCTCTTCATTTCCAAACAACAGCCATTTCGGTTCTTCTTCTTCATTTTGCAAGAAAAACTCCATTTTAGGCATGGATTTGACGTTTGTCCCGAGAAATTTCCCGAGTCTTTCAAAGGAGAGGCAAGGGCACTTCCTTGAGCAGCTTAAGATGTGGATGAGGCAGCACATGAAGCACAATAAATGGGCCTTTGAGGTAAAATTCAGACTCAAGTCTGTTTGGTCTCTTAAAGAGTTATCTCCTGATTGGGAGTTGTTGCGGGCGGCCGCGAGATTCAGGGATACTAGGAGGCACGTGTACAGCTTCTCCTACAATGATATTTCGCCTACTTTTGAGGATTTTTGGGTTTTGCTTGGAGGGTCAGAGGTGGAGGCTATCTCTCTTCCTTTGGTCGGGGGTGCGACCGTGAGCATGAAGCTTGATTACTTTCTTTGAGTTTCGTTGGAGGAAGCACAAGGTATGATGCTTGATTCTGGGCATATTGATATTTCTGAACTGCTCGAGAGATTTATGGGTTATGACGAGAGTGATGTCTCGTGGAACGCATTTCCTTTGTGCGTGATAGCTACGCTTTTCATGGTCAGCTCCCTTGGGATATGTGACGGCGCATTGTTGGATGTGGTAGGCCATTGTTGAGCCGGTGAGGACATCGTTCCCTTGGTTTTGGGGGAAAATTTCCATGGCATAGATCGCCTGGCGATGGGGGACCGGTTTAAGCATGCGGGATGCCCAGCTTTGCTCACTTTATGGTTGCGAGAAAGGCTTCAAGCTATGCCTGTGTCTCCGACATCCTTCAGTCCGTGGACGTTTGTTCAGTGGCCTCTTATCTTGGATATTGATCAGCTTGCTTGGGAGAGGTGGATGGCTCGACTTGGCTCGCATCACATCCGTTAGTGGGTTCCTCATTGGGGAATTGAGACTAGGAGGGCCTTTCAGGAAGGTTCGTATGTTGTGAGGGTTCTGGGGCTATCTCAGTCCTCTTTTTACATCCCGTCTCTCATTTCTCGACAGTTCGGGATGAGGCATGTGCCTTTGCTGGGGTGGAGTGACATCGCCACCATGGAGGTAGCTTCTTTCTCTATGACAGACCCAGATGCATTCCTTTTCTTTCTGAGGATATGGAAGTATTATGCTCTTCCTCCTGTAGTACTCCTTAGACGCCAGGAGAGTGTTGTTATGAACACTGAGTACCTGGATTGGTACGAGCAGCATCTTGGGCAGACCTAAGTGATTCTGGGGAGCAGGTGCGAGGCAATTCTGGGCCAAGATTGTCGTTTTAGCTACAACCTTAGGGGCGTGGAAGCTTAGGCTAACCCTCAGGATGTCATGGGAGATGCCTTGTTTGATTATGAAACTAGAGTTGACCGATTGGCAGAGAGAGGCCCCCTTTTCAGCCTCGCAGGGAAGAGATCCGGGTCGAGGTACGGACGAATGAAGCTTTGAGAGCAACTGGGTTGCTTGACCCGACATGGAGGATTCCTGATCCTGGAATGAGGGAGACAGAGCTAACTCACGACGGGGACGAGGGAAGAAAGGTAAGAATGGCGAAGGGACAAGCGCGAGTGGCCCGGAATGACCTTCTGAAATTCTAAGTATCCACTCATTGTCATTTCCACACATATTAATTATTAAATGTATTAAATTGTCTTTTAGCATGTTGTGAGTTTGAGAGTAGACCATGCTTGAACTCATCAAGAAGCGTTTTAACTATAATGATTTGTGATTTACTTTTAATGCTTTGTCGAGACGCAAAATCTCTTGCTTGCTTTTTGTCTGAGCCATGATGGCGTCCAATTTTTTGGATTTTTGTTTATTTTTTAGACTGAACCAATGAAGGCTGCCTACATTCCCCCCGGACTGATGCGCTCAGGTCTCCGTAGTTCGACCCTTTTGTGAGTAAAAGGGAGACGGAAAAGGGGGAGAGTGGTGCAACCCTGATTTTTGCCTAGACTGCCCTGTTTCAGGTTTTCAATCTAGCTGGGTATGTTTTTCAACTTCTTTGCATTTTGTTTTTTTTAGAATGTAGAGGGGGATAAGAAGACTCAATATTCTTTAGGCAAAATATCGGCTGAGCTTGCTTCCGTTGACTGGGTTCTCGAAAGGATTCCCATCTAGATCTGTATGTTTCATTGCACCTCCGGAGAAGATTTTCTGAACCACGAACGGGATGATCCATGTTGGTTCCCATTTTTCAAGTGGGTTGATTCGGGTGGGAGGCTTTTCCTTGAGCACCAGATTGCCTTCCCTGATATCTTGGGATTTGACCTTCTAGTCGAAAGCTCTAGCCATTCGGCATTAGTAGGCTCAAATGTGTTCCATGGACTTTAGTCGGCGTTCGTCTAGTATAGCCAATTCGTCATGCCGGCTTCGGAGCCATTCCACTTCGTTGATTTCATTTTCCAACAGCACTCGGAGTGATGGGATTTCCAACTCTATAGGCAATACTTCTTCCATTCCATTGGTTAGGGCGAATGGGGTTTCTCCCATGGAGGTCCTGACTGATGTTCAGTAGCCCCAAAGTGCCAGATGCAACTTCTCGGGCTAATCTTGTCCTCGTACTGTCATTTTTTATGATCCTTTCGAGGTTGTTGCTTTCTACTTCCAATGTGCCGTTGGTTTGCGGCCTGTAAGGAGAGGACTTATGGCGGGCGATCTTGAATTCAGCCAATAGTTTGTTGCAGTCTCCCTCGAAGTGAGATCCGTTATCTGATATGACCTCGTTTGGGATGCCGTATCGACATATGATTTTTTCTTTGAAGAAGTGTGCAACCTTCTTGGAAGTCAACACTTTGTGACTTGGCTTCGACCCATTTTGTGAAGTAGTCGATGGCTACCAAGATGAACTCGTAGACGTTATTGCCGGGCCGAGTGATCTTCCTAATGACGTCGATTCCCCAAGTGGCGAAAGGCCAGGGATTGGTCATGTAGTAGAGATCACGAGGGGGAAGATGGTTAAGGTTGGAGAATCGCTGGCACTTGTCGCAGCTTCTGACAAAGTGGATGTAGTCCGCTTCCATGGAGATCCAGTAGTAGCCCATTCGAAGAATGATCTGCATCAGGGCTCGGGCATTCATGTGGGGACCGCAAGCCCCATTGTGGACTACGTTCATGAGCTCGACCGCCATTTCATTGCTGACGCACCAGAGGAGCGGTCCTTGGTAGCGCTTCTTGTATAGCATATCCCCCAGGACGACAAAGTGAGAGACAAGGCACTTTAGGGCCACAATGCTCTTGGTTTTGATTCCTTCTTTGTATTTGCCTTCCTCATTTATGAAAGAGGTTTCTCCATTTTTGAGGTATTGGTAGATTTGGTTGTACAATGGCTCGTTGATTGGCTCGGGCTCTGCCTCGATTTCACAGCAGTAGGCAGGAATTTCCATCCTTCCTACTTTGAATGGTTTACCGACTTCCCTTCGGGGATCTCCACGAGTGAAGCCAAGATGGCTAGAGCATCGGCAAACCCATTCCGGTCTCTTGGCAAGTAGTGAAAGGTGACCTCTTTGAATTGCACGATAGAAATGCACGCATGGTATTTTGCAAACCCGGGTCTATCATTTTCACTTGTTGGAAACTTGATTGATGATCAAGGCTGAGTCCCCATAGACCTCTAATTCTTGGATGTTCCTTTCGAGGGCGGCCTCTAGACCGGCAGCGCATGCTTTGTATTCGGTGGCATTGTTAGTTACCTCGAAGTTTAGCTTAATGACGATTGTGGTGTGCTCATCATTTGGGTCGACCAAAAGTATTCCAATGCCATTTCCACTTTTGTTGGCCGCTCCGTCGAAGAAAAGCTGCCATCGATTTTCGCCTTCAAGTGCAAAGATTCCTTCGTCCATAAATTGTGGTTCGGGACCTTTGGCTTGGTCGGATGGGAAGTCGGCCAATTGTTCAGCCATTACTTATCCTTTGATCGACTTCTGGGTTAAGTAATTGATGACGAACTCTGCCAGGAAGAAGGGCCATTTGTCATTGACAGTGATGGTTTATGAAATTACCCGGATCGTGCGCGAAGGACGCGGCGAGCGGCATTTCGCGGACTTGGGACCTCGCCTGGAAAATGAAAGGGAGTGTTGCCAAGCCGTTTTGTATTATGAGCCCAAACTTTGAAAATGGCTTTGAAAAGTGTGACGTTTTGATTGGTAGCCAAAACTTGAAAAAAGGCTTTGAAAATATGATGTTTTGATTGGTAGCCAAAACATGAAAAAAGGCTTTGAAAATGTGACATTTTGATTGGTAGCCAAAACTTGAAAAAAAGATTTTTAGGACCAGAGATTGTTAGGTTCGGAGGTCACGTTATGTTTCGAGAAGAGTATAATGAGATCACCCGAAATGCCTCGTATGACGAGTCTTTCTACCTTTCTCAAAATTGTGTGCGTGTGTGTGTGTGTTGCAATTTGAAAAGGAGCTTGAATGACAAGCTTTAATCTTGGTTTGAATGTCAAACGTTGATTTGTGGTAAAAGGCGAGCGTTTGAATGACAAACGTCGGTTTTGAGTTTTGAGAAGAGGGTTCGAATGACGAACTGAAATCTTTAGTTTGAATGTCAAACGTTGATTTTAATGAAAGGAGCGTTTGAATGTCAAACGTCGGGTTTTGAGTCGAAAAGGAGTGTTTGGATGCCAAACGTCGATTTTGCTTTGTTTTGAAAAGGAGTTCGAATGACAAACTCCGGTTTTGAACCGGGCATTACATTGTTACCAATTTCATGAAAAAAGGCATTAAATGATATGCGATTGACGAGTCATTTTGTGACTTGGACTTTTGTAAGTAAATACTATCACAAGCCAAATGGCTCGGACTTGTAAATGACAGTATTTAAAGTGCGGTATCAACACAATCAAACGACCCGGACAATAAAGATGCGATTGACGAGCTAAACGGCTCGGATTTGTAAAGGTACATAAATTAAATGACGGTATCGACGGATCAAACGATCCGGATTTTGTAAATGACGATCATGAACCAAATGGTTCGGACAGTAAACATACGAATCGATGGATCAAACGATCCGGACTGTAAATGACATAAACGTAAAAACGGGGTCGGAACGCCGTTTTAACCCGAAATTACTTCTCTTACGGGAGAGAAGATGATTAAGGGGTAAAACGTATTGAGCCCCGTAGACGGCTTTACATCTACATTTAGAGCGTTTTGACTGGATCGAGACTAGCGTTTGAAGCGTAAATCGAGGCGAAATGGAGTTTTAGATAGAGAGAGAGTGTTACATATGGCTAGGGGTTAACTCTTTGACTCGGTTTACGTATACGGGATACGATTTTGGTGTTTGAAAGGTGTTTTGAGGTTGTTTAGTTCGTGTTTGGTCGGAAAATGGGATTTTCACGCAAATCGAGACAAAATGGGGCTCGGGAGGGCGTGAAACTGCTTTGGGCCGTGAGGTTTGAGAGAGAGGGTAATGTTTTTTCTTTTTTTTTTTACAAAAGTCAGCCCTTGTATTTATAGGGGCGAAAATGCAAAACAGGCCGGATGACCTAAGGTTCAATTTGGGGGGTTTTTGGGTATTTTGGAAATTTGGAGGACTTGATGAGAATTCTGGTTCTTCAAGTAAAACAGGCCGGCCGGCCTATGTCTCAATTTCAGGGCATTTTGGTTTTTTCACCCTCAAATTTGATTGATGTTGATTTGGGGGCTTGTGCATGCGTGTCAAGTGTCTCGATGAGTCACCAGGGCTAGGGTTTTTCTCCCGTTATTCCCGGTTTTGTCCGTTTTTTAAATAATTGTCCGGAAAATGTTCGAAACGCCCCCAGAAAGTGCCGGAAAGTGAATTTTTCGAGGAAAGTTGTACTTTTACGTGTGATAATGTGTGTTGAGTACTCTTTGATGTCGGGATGCACGGGGCAATCCCGGGATGTCTCGTTGACTCGGGAATGGGGAGTTTAACGGTTTACGCAAACGATCCAGATTTTGTAAATGACGATCACGAAGCAAACGGTTCGGACAGTAAACATACGAATCGACGGATCAAACGATCCGGACTGTAAATGACATAAACGTAAAAACAGGGCCGGAACGTCGTTTTAACCCGAAATTACTTCTCTTACGGGAGAGAAGATGATTAAGGGGTAAAACGTATCGAGCCCCGTATACCTAATAAGCACATTGAAGCAGTTATAATCCCCTGGGATTGTAACTACCTTACATACCAATTCAGGTCCAACAAGGACTCATCAAAAATAATCCTCTTAGGACTCAAATCTTATCTCTTAGCAATACAATTCAACATGGATTCTACATTACTATATCTATAAATACAAGTCATAATTCACATATTTTTATACTTTATCTTTTTGACCCTAAACTCTGTCAAATTGATTTCTCTCTCACACAAAACAAATACTTACTCTCACGCCGGAGGGCCTTTGCCGGAGAACCCCCGGCTTAGTTTACGTATTTGTTTATCTGTTTCAGGCTATTCAATCACCGGAGTACAACCGACCGCTAGATTTGGGCTGATTCGATCTTTTTGGCAGCGTCAGTTTGGTTCCATTGCCAGGAATCGATTCGAATACCCATTGAATAGCTTGGAAATTCCGTTCGCCTGAACCTGTTTTCAACCGAAAAACTTTGGTTTTGGCCAGAAAATTCAGTTTCACCTGGAAACTTGTCACGACCCTAAACTTAGGCACCATTTTGGTCACACGTGGAGTACGTGGGGGTGGGGTGCATTGCATCTCATATTATGCATTATATGGTATTTGGATTTGTTAAGGGTTTATTTGAGTATTTTGCTAAATTATATGATTTAGGTTGGTAATAAAGTAAATTTAAATATATAATGTCTAAAAGGATTAAATGAGAATTATTGTGGGAAAGTGATAATATTTGAAATTTGAAATGAAAGGGTATAAAAAGTATTGAGGAGCTTTAGTGTAAATATAAAGTTAAGGTGGTTGGTTGTAGAATTTGAAACTTGAAGAAGATAGAGTGTAAATTGGTTATATAAATATCAAAAGTCTCCCAGAAGATTCATTCATCAGTTCTTTCTTCCTTCAGTCCTACGTTTCATCCTAAATCTAGGGTTACGTTTAGAAAATCATAACAAATCAACCGTCAATCCGTTCTCGGTTTAGATCGCAAATTATCGATCAGGGAGTCGAGTGGAACAAATATAGCCGATCAAAGCTTCTTTTTATTTCGACCTATTTTTGGTAAGTTATTATGATTTACTTCTATAATTGTTAAAATGGCTCCACCAAGCTACAACGGGGATCCATATCCAGTGATGGCAGAAAGGTGGTTGGAAGCTATGAATAAAAATTTTGTGGCAATGGAAAGTTCAGACGAAGAAAAAGTCAGATGTGCGGTGTTCAAGCTGGAAGGTCCTGCAGAACACTGGTGGCAAATACTTAAGGAGAGTTGGGAGTAGGACCACAGGCCCCAAACTTGGGACAACTTCACCAGGAGGTTTAAAGAACATTTAATTCCAGTGATTACCAGAGACAAGCAAGAGGTAGAGTTTCTGAGGCTCGAGTAGGGGACGATGACAGTGGCCCAGTACTCGGCGAAGTTCACAGAGCTGGCAAGGTATTGTCCACATTTAGTACCAGAGGAAGGAAGGAGAGTCTATAGGTTTGTGAAGGGACTGAGATTGGAGTTCCGGAAGCAGTTGTTGACACATGATTTTCCCAACTATCAGAAAGCAGTAAACATGGCTTATAGAATTGGAAATGACATTGAAGAACATCGGGGCAGACCTGAAGGTAGTGGAGTCAAACCCAAGTTTCCAGGCCAGGGTTTAGGGCAGAATAGGGGTCAGCAGAAGCCTTCAACTCCAGGAGGAGCTAAAGGAGGAAATGTTACAGTTTCAACTCGTCCTGTATCCAACAAGTTTAGTACTGTCTGTAATTGGTGTAAGAAGGTGGGACATTCGGAAGACTGGTGGAGCAAATAAGGAAAATGTATGAGTTGTGGAGAAATGGGGCACTTCAGAAAAGATTGTCCTAGATTCAAACAGGGTCAAGCTGCGGGTGGTAGACAGCAGGGTGACCAGCCAAGGGGTGGTGTGAAGAGGGGTGTTGAGGGGAAGCCTAAGGAGAGAGAGAGCAAGGTAGAGTGTTTGCCTTGGGTCGACGCGAGGTAGATCATACCGCGGTCATTAGAGGTATAGTCCCTGTCTCAGGGGTCAGGGCTCGTATTCTTATCCACCTTGGATCCTCCCATTGTTATGTGACATCTCATTTTGCATTCACATTGCATAAGTTACCTAAGTTGCTGCCTTATGTGCTAGAGGTCTCTACTCTTGTGGGAGAGTGCCTCAAATCCTCTTTGATTTATCATGATTGTGAGGTGATTATATGTGGGCATGTATTGCCAGTGGATTTGGTAGAGTTATCAATCCTAGATTTTGATGTTATTTTAGGCATGGACTGGTTGAGTTATTGTCATGCCTTGGTGGACTGTAGCAGAAAGCGAGTCACATTTTCTATGCCTGATGTGCCTGTATTTATATTTGATGCTGATAAGTCTTTATTTGGCATTCATGTTATATCTGCATTAAAGGCTAGAAAATTGTTATCAAAAGGGTGTGAGGGATACTTGGCATATGTGGTAGATACTAGTAAGAAATCTCCCGAGTTATCTCATGTTCCAGTTGTGAATGAGTTTAGTGATGTATTCTCAACTGAGTATTCTATGCCTCCGGATAGAGAGGTGGAGTTCTGTATTGACTTATTGCCAGGTACTTCACCATTTTCTAAAGCACCTTATAGAATGGCTCCAGCTGAGTTAAAAGAGTTGAAAATTTAGTTGCAGGAATTGTTAGACAGGGGTTTCATTCATCCCAGTGTTTCACCCTAGTGTAAGTGCTCCAATTTGAGCTTGTTAGTATTTTCGTTAGAAAATTAACGAAAGTTATAACATTCCTAACAATTCCTAACATTCCTAACATTTCTAACAAAGAAAGGGCAAAATGGGCATTGTTATTTAAGGATAAACCAAGGAAAGGAATCAAAAAAGCAAAAGAAATTAAAGAAAACCAAAAAAAGAAACTGCTGAAACAAAAACTGGCTGTTTAATTTGAATTTTCAAAAGATTATTCCTTGTGTCCAAAGCCTGAAGCAACATTTAATGAACAGTGCACGCTGAATACACCATCCGCGCGGACATGTTTGCATTTTTCAGAGGGCTATAAATTGAGCCCTCCAGTCTCAAAAATAGAAAAGAAGAACACATTTCCTCAACTGCACTTTGGCAAAAATAGGGAGAAAACAGTGAGAATTCCATAGAATTGTCACCTTTTTCTCCACTATTCAACCAAAATCACACTCACTTAAACACTCACATATTCAAGCCTTAAACACTCTTACATTCAAGCCTTCAAACACAAAACACAAGGAAGATATGTATAACCTCCCTCTCCTTACCCTAAAATTCATCCATGCATGCATTTTCAAGCTACGAAATGTAGTTCATTCATCTTCTTGCCCTAGATCCAAGAAGATCACCATGGAAGTTCATCTCCATGGATGATCTTCTACAAGGATATACATTATTTTCAAAGTTTTCTTACTTTCTTGCAAAGAAAACCCTTTTTCAAAACCCTAAAAATCATTTTTATACATCAAATCTCATTTTCAAAGGATAAAAATCCCCTTCCCAAGCAAATGAAGTGCTTAGTCCTAATGTACCCCAAGGATGGTTTGATATAGTTGATTCACCACTAAAATGTTAAGTGATCACTAATCAAAACCTAGGGAAATGGGGACAAGCATGGATGCCAAATCCCCCTTTTAATCATGTTTTTCTTTCTTGAGAAGTTGCTGCAGTAGCAATTTTCTAAGACCCCAGTCCATGGTCTAATTTTTTGGACACAGATAAACTTGGAATTTGGTGTTTACTACAAAACACTTTTTGTAGACAACATCCAGAGCTTTCCAGACATATTTTTACTTTATTTTTTACGTGAGTAAAACTCCCTTTTTCAAATTTTATTTTAAAGGTCAGATCACCAGTCTCTGGGAGTCCAGATCTCATATATGAGATTTCCAGAGGGTTTTGGGTCCTCAAATCTTCTCGAAAATGGAAAATTCTTTCACAGAAATCTTATTTAAGGTGTATGGAACAACTTTCATTCTCTGAGTTTTCTCATATTATGAAGTTTTAAAGCCCTTAAATCTATTTCAAAATAAGTGTGTCCACTGCCTTTTTCATTCTGGCAGAAGTGTTCTTCAACTTCCAAAAATCTTTTGAGTACCAAATCTCAATCCAAAAATCATCCAAAAAACCATGGGATCTGTCCAAAGTCTAATAAAGAATTCCCAATTTTTACTTTTCTGAGTTTCAACTTATTTTGGCCAAAGTAACACACACACACACACACAACAAATGATTTTCAGCTTGGAAGACTAGTTTTACGAGGCATTCCGGGTGCACACTAACGTCCTTCCCGGCGTGTAACATGACCTCCGAACCCAAATCTCTAATCCCGGGCATTTTTCAAAGTTTTGGCCCTTAAAACAAAAATGGCGTGGCGACTCCGGTCTTTTTCGATAGGTTTTTCAAAGAAACGCAAAATTTCAAAGTCCTTTCGGAAAAATTTGGTGGCACATCATCACAGTGGCGACTCCGCTGGGGATTAAATAAGCTTTTACAAAAAAAATGATACTTGGTATATTGGTGGAAACCATTAAATTTCCCGTTATCGCCTCCTAACACGAGTCGGGGATAAATTGTGGTTTAACAATCCCACGTACCGGTATCATTGTTTTCAAAAAAAAAAGAGCTTTTGAGGGTCAAGCTTCCGTCCCGGCTTTAAAAATCATTTGTTGTGTGTGTTGATTTTTGCACATTTTCGTATTGTTTTGGCCGCCTCGGAAAAAGTCAAAATGTTGACTGTCGGAATCATGTCCCTAACTGTCGGAATTCTTGTGCTTATGTGCTTATGTGTTCATTAAATTTCAAAAAAAAAATTTCAAAAAAAAAATTTCAAAAAAAAAAAGAAAATTTTCAAAAAAAATCATGCATCATATTTTTAAGACACATATGAAAATTTTCTATTTTACTCAGAAAAAGAAAATAGACTGCTTGCACACTACGCGCACGTGACCTTACACTGCACACTACGTCCCTAACCCGGGGAAATCCTTGTCGCGGCCCGTTTGGTCTTATTACGCCTCTCGGTGCAAGCACAGGACTACCCAAACATCCCATGGAGCCTCGTGTCGACCATGCACTTGTCCGTGACACACTTTGTCCGAGACCCGCTGGTTTTTAGTCCGGTCTCGTGTCATGCCCTGTCTGTGTATAGACCTTTCCTTTCAAGCCTTTGTCGGCATACCGACTCAATATCTTTGGGGACCCTAATCGCCGAAGCTCGCCGGTTTTCCGTCGCAGACTTTGACCAAGATATTGACCGGCGCCTTGACTTCGGCTCGACCGGCACAAATTATACACCGACTCCCAAAGATTGACACCGAGTCATCAAGGATTAATGATTATTCCATGCCTAATTACGGCTTAACTGATGACAAGTCAAGATCAATTGTGGACGCTATCGCCCAAATCATGCCGACCTTTCGTCGAGCCCTCGGACATGATCTTGACTTTGACGTCAGCTTTGTCCGTAATTTGCATCGAATGCTCGTTAAGACTCGATTACCCGCCAAACTTTTAGGATCGTTTTCTTTCGGTCGGTGGGACCCGCTTCCCTATAGGACCCTCGCCCTGGGCCGTCCACCCCGGGAGGTCGAAATACAGGTGGAATACGAGGGGCTTATAGACGTAGTGACGGGGCCCACCGATCCAGATCCAGCAGTAGTTTGCGAAAAGAAGAGAAATCTTTTCCAACCGATTAGGTTAATAAAACATGTTTTAAGTAAACGTGAACAAATAACCGCATGTTGCATGAGCCCAATGCCCAAACACTTACCCTCCTTCCATTCCTGCACATCCGAACCTTCGTGCCCTTTTCCCCCGCAGCCTCCTCACAAAGGTTGGTTCCGACACCGGTCACCGTTTGATTAGTTGGGAAGAGTCAAGCGCGTCATCGCCTTCACCGTTTATTCCGACTCCGGGTTTCGTAATGTCCGCACGCCCGGTAATGATGGGGACAACGTCACTCCGCCTCCCGGACCCCTCGCAACAACAAAGGGAATCGGCAGCGTAACGTATGAGGTTACGACAGAAGCACACTCGAATAGCCTTATGGAGGCTATTAAGAGCCACGGTTTGGCCGCCCTCAATCCCAACGGCACCTTCACCGTGGAAGAAGACGAGGATGCCAATCCCACTCTCGCCGCCCGATTACCCAGATGCCACCGCCCACCTCCTATGGTACCACTACCGTAACCCATGCTCCTCGATCCTCGGGTCGCCCAGCCTCCCCAACCACGTACCACCGGATCCATGCAGCCCGACGGCACAAATCGCTGGGGACAAATCAGCACGGAATGTCTTCTCATGGTTGGGGTTATCTCGGAATGCCACAACAAATTGGGATCCCGCCACGCTTTGGAACCGATCAATCCGGCCTTCGCAAAGAATAGCTCAAAGGGCCACAACAATGCTTCCGGCATGCCTCAACAAACCGTCAGAGCCCCTCCTCGTAATGATGTTAGCTCACCAAGCTCTTACCACACTTTCACAAACCCATTTCTCACTCGTGGTTCGATGGGTTACCAAGCCTCCATCCCAGCCATCGAATCACCAGACCGCAAGCATTCCCGGGTTATACACCATCGCCTCGCCAACCATGCAATTCAACAAATGTGGACAAAGCAGCCCGCACCTAAGCCTACTTATGGGCCCCACTGAAATCCAAGTTATCCTGGCTACAAAGCAGACTACCTCCACCCACTTTGCCGGTTGAAAACCCACAAAGAAGCCGCAAGGTTCTATCCTTTTGCTCGTGGTCCTATTCATGCTCCCTGTGGTAACTCAAACCCCAAGGACAGTTTTCACCTACGTCCCCGGCCGCCATTCCATCCACCCGCCCGCTCCGGTGGTAACCCCTCTCCGTTTCAAATGCCACGGCTCCGCCACAAGACCATCATCCGGCCCGGTTCATGGAACAACACAAAGAAATGAAAGCGCAGATCGCCGAGCCGACCGCCAAGAAGTCCGCTTCCGGCCTACGGACCCGACTCTATTGTTCCTCCGCCCACAAATTCGTGATGCCTAATCTCGGATCTCTTTGATGGGACCGCATGCCCGAAAACTCATCTCGGACACGTATACCTTGGCGATGAAGGCCAAAGGATGTACCAATCGCCAGCTGGTCGACTATTTCGCCTGTCTTTGAAGTCCAAAGGCTCTCAAATGGTTCTTCCGTTTAAAACCCGAAGCCAGGGCTACGTGGGACCAGATTACTAATGCCTTAACCGAAAAATACAAGGCCAACTTGGAATGGGAAACAAATAGGGTTGACCTACAAACAACAGTGCAGCGTCCCGATTAGAATGTTGGGGACTTTTACAAGCGGTGGAATCTGAAACTCAGCGAAATGGCCATCCCACCTTCCGAAGAGGAACAACTGGACATCTTCCAGTCATGCCTGAAACCACATCTGAGAGCCTCCTCGCCACTTCCCGTACTGCACTTACGGGCCATGGTTAACTCCGCAGCCTAAGTTTGAAAAGGCTTACAATCGCAACCACCGCCGCACTCGCTACGCATATCGGGCTCCTCCTGCAAACACCGCCCCGGCTCCTGTAAAAGGCAAAGAGATGATTAACTACGCGGGATAGGAATGTAATAACACAACTCTTTTTACTCCCAGAAAACCAGCCGAGCCCAGACCACGAGTCATGAACCTCGAAAACTTTGGAATGCCTCTGAACGACATCTTTAGGGGACTGGTGAAAGAAGGCTTGCTGCGGCCTTTGGAGAATTTCCAACCCATAAATCCGAATGCTCCCGTGGATACTTCAAAGTATTGCGCTTTTCATCAAGCCCATGGACATCTAACAGATAACTGCTTCACTCTGAAAAAGGCAATCCAGGGGCTCATAGAGCAAGGAAAGTTGGAAGGCCCCGAGGGACCTAATACAGTAAAAAATCCTCTGCCAAGGAACCATAATCAGGTGAATATGATTGAATGCGGAGAACCTTCGTACGACCAGGAAGATGCCGATGAAGGTTCCCAAATACGCATGGCCAACCTTGTCGAGGATCCCCGAATTGATTCCCCTCAGCCTTGAGGATATTGAACGAATCAACCCATCTTGGTCTCATGTCAGAAACTTCCTGCAAGAATACGAGGCCCGCTATTTCTCGGATGAAGGGAAAACCGATACTGAAGAACTGGGACTGTTCTGGTCAGAACATGAAAGAACCATTTACACAAGATGGTTAGAGCAGTCAAGAAAGATTGAACAAGAAAGCTTCAGACGGGCGCCTGTACTGGGGCTTATCAGCAAAGAAGCCGAAGAACATCTGGAGCTAGTACACTTCGCAACCGGCTATTGGAGAAGTCGAATACGATCCCGAAGGCAAGAAACCGAAGAATCGAGGAGGAAGAATCCTTCTACATTCTACTCCGGTGTCAAATACGTGCCACCCTCTCACTCTTCCCCGCAGCTTCGGGAGGAGAAGCCGAGTCACAATTACCACTTCCAGAATAGGAGCATATGACAATTCTCGCGGCCGCACGCACCCATATTCCCTAACGGGTTTGATCGGCGTTCCTCTAGCCGAAATCCCGGTAGTATGGGAAGATGATTCCGATGCGCCGACGACGACGACGAAGACGAGAGCGAAGAGTCAACCGAGGCCCCGCATCCGGAATCAACTGGAACAATCAGCCGGAAATGAACCTATGGGAGCCGACACAATGGTTGGTTATCGCCAGCGACGATGAAGGACCACCGGAAAATGCAAGTCAAATGCCAAGGGATGGACCCCAAGAGCCGCACCTCGTAAGATGCACCTCGCGGTCGCTGTCCTGGATACTTCAGAGGATGAGGGACAACAAAGCCCGCGCCCAGATCCGTACATATCCAAAATCCTAGAACACAATGTTCCTTATAAGAACCTGGCTGGTGAATGGAAAGGGTTCATCAAAGCACTGGTCGAGAACGGAGGGTTTCAACGACCAGAAGATGAGGAATTCGTAAACGTCATCGGATCTTTTTCTTCTTTCCCGAGAACGGATGGTATAACAACCATAAGAGTCACAACCGGGCCACTTGAGCACAGTGAGTGCCTGCAATCATTGAAAAGGGTTATCGATCTGAACGTCTCCCCAGTGGCCTTCATACCTATGAATCCACACGACGCCTTCCTAATTGCTCCAGTGCCCGACAATGGACCCCGGGTGCTCCTTATTTGGACACAGATCTATCGAGCTGCTACATCAAACTCCGAAGGGGAACGTTGCCTATCCTTCACTTGTGGCTGCCCTACTTGCAAGATTGAAAGAAAAAGGATGTACGATGAAATGGAGGCTGATAGCCATAACTCTGTGGGCCATCCCGAGGATGAGATCGAAAAGCCGCCGAGTCCCGACAATAGCAACTCTTGTTGCATGATAACTATGAGCAAGACAGGCTATGAGAGTGAATCGGAGGACCCCCTAGCTCTGTGGGCCATCCAAGGGGCAACAACAAAACCCCAGACTCAAAGGCCTGTGACTTGGGAAGCAGTCATGAGAGCTGCCCAGGAAGGAGCCAGTACAGCTCAGCCCCTCACCGTTGCTAGACTCCGTCAAAACCAAAGGGCCGATAGCCAAAAAGGCTCCCCGTCGACCCTAGCAAAGACTCAAAAAATCCAGCCAAGAAGCAACCGATGAGGAAGTTAACCCGTTGACCCGATCCGGCAAATCTTCCAAGGGAATCCCAAGGCGTATAAGAAGGCCACGTATCAAGCACCCGGGAGAACCGCCGCCCTATGCTAAGACAACAAACTCCCGACCCCGGAAAAGAGGATCCCGTGCTCACCCAGCTTGAAGCAAACACAGCCAACATCTCTCTCGTGGTCCCCGCTCACTTCATCCTATCCCCACAAGCTAAAGCCGGAAGAAAGCCCGGCCCGCACTCTAGTCCCTATTGATGCTACTCCCGATGACGTGGTACAGAGATTGGAAACATCCACTACGGGAACATAATCACTTTCACGTATCTCGACCTCCCTCAATTTGGGGCCGATCATAACGAGCCTCTCTTCATCACAAATTCAATTGGATGAACGACGCCTTCCTCGGGTCCTGGTTGATAATGGGTCCGAATGAACATTCTTCCGCAAAGATCATGAGCCCGCTTGATATCAAGACTACGTACTTGAAGCCTTCCTCCCTCACAGCCAAAGCTTACGACTCGACATCCCGAGCAGTCCTCGAGTTGCTACCTTGGACCTCTCGGTTTGGCCAGTAAATTGATACCGTGGAATTCCAGGTTATTGATATCCCGATCACTTTTAATGCCTTATCGGGAAGACCTTGGCCGCACCAGTCAAAGGGGTCGCCTCAAGCCTCCACCAAAGGTGTGAAATTCATCTCGAATGGGGACCCGACGACCATTTATGGGGATTTAGTCACCTTGGAGGGCACTGGATACAGTGGAATACCTATTCGGAAATCAAACATGATGAGGAAGGTCTCATGCTAACTGCTCACTGGCCGAGCCTCCCAAAGCCCAAGTGTGCAACATAGATCTGACAATCACCCGGGATAAAATCCCCCCGGTCCTGAAAATGATGAGAAAGATGAGCTATCTACCTGGCCTCGGTCTGGGGAAGCACCAACAAGGAACTCACAAACTCATCGAGGTGAAAGGACAGAAAACTCGCCACGGCCTGGGATACGAGGCCTTCTCAGTGGACACTGCAAAAGGGAAAAGATTTGAAGCTGTCACAGGAAGGGTCCCGGTCAACGACCCTAAATCTCTCCCTTTTAGTCCTAATTTGGCTGACTACTTTGTAAAGGGTCCCACACAACCGGGTAACATCACAGAGCCCACTCCTACAGAGGAGTGGCTGAAGCTACAGGATAGCCTCAACAAGTTCAAGGGAGCCAAAGCTAATCCGGTCCGTAGAATGTTTCTGGACCTACCCAAGATGCCCGGGGCCACCACTACCATGAAGAGTGAGCACACTTTCAAAGGCGTGCCAAGCCTAGTGGAACAATTCGAGAAGCTCACAACCACAATTCCTACTGCCCTGGGAGGTCCGAAACCTGAGTTTGAATTGACCATGCCGAAAACCAAAGCCACAGAAATCTTTTCAGATGATTGGGATGGTCCGATTATGCAACAGTTATTCGGGGAGGAGATCCAGGTGCCAGACCTGATCGATTTCAGCTCAGTCAAAGAAATGGCAGCGACAATCGAGGAAGGAGCACAGTATAATTCCCGAGTCGGGAGGTCACTGACAGCAATGCCATTAAAGAATCGGGAAGCTCTCTCAAGCCCGTCCGCGACCAAAGAAGAAATGATCACCAAGCCTGGATTGGTCTCCCATCCCTTTGTGTCCGTCTAGGAAAAGTCCTCCGAGTCTTTCATTGTTAAGGTCGAGTCTCTAGAGTCGTCCGACGGCCCTACGCCTGAAGACTACGAGTTTGTAGCAAATGCTGTACTTCCTTTTCATTCTCAATGAAATGACGAACTTTTCTGAGTATCCCTTGATTGCCACTTTAACTAATGATAAATCAATAATAAAAAAAAACTTAATAATAATTCATTAGATAAAGAAGCAGACACATTAAACAAAAAAAAATCAAACAAAAAAAAATCTTTAAGCAGGTTGTCCGGAAAGAGGAAAATCGAGCCCAAGCTGCCGAAGAGATTCTGACGAGTGTGAATCTGGGAACTGCGGAAGAGCCTAAAGAGACGTAGATTGGTGATTTCTTCGAAGGAACTGGAAAGGATGCCTTACGAAATCCTACAAAATCCTCAACTCAAAGAAAGTTGCCCTCTTCATCAAAGAGAACATCATATGCCGATACGGGTTGCCAGCCGAGATCATCTCAGATAATGGATCCCACTTCGAAGGGGAATGTGAAAGACTGCTGGCAGAATTCAGAATAACCCGTCACAAGTCATCTCCTTACAGGCCCCAAACCAACGGAGCCGTCGAGGCAGCAAACAAGACTCTGGAAAACATTATCCGGAAAATGGTTGTCCGAGGTCGAGATTGACCCGAGAAGCTACACCTGGCACTCTGGGGCTACAGAACATCAGTCAGAACGGCAATCGGGGAAACACCGTTTGCCCTCACATACGGAATGGAAGCCGTGCTCCCAATCGAATTGGAAATCCTCACTCCGGGTACTGTTGGAAAGTCAGATCAACGAGGTCAAATGGCTCCAGAGTCGCCATGATGAGCTGGCCCTGCTAGATGAGCGCCGATTGAAAGCAATGGAACACATCCGAGCCTACCAAGGGAGAATGGCCAGAGCCTTCGACAAGAAAGTAAAGCATCGGGAGATCCGAGAAGGTGATCTCGTTTTGAAAGAAAAGCCCCCGGTCCGTGTCAACCCGCTTGGCAAATGGGAGCCTGTCTGGGTCGGACCATACATCGTCCAAAAGATCTTCTCCGGAGGAGCCATGCAACTTGCGTGCACTTCGACGGAAATCCCTTTGTACACCCAAAGGAATGGTGACAAGCCGCGCGTATACTACGCGTAAAACACCGAGTCAAAAAAGGAGTGCTAAAAGAGTAATACCCAACTAGGTTGAAAACCCGAAAAGGGCGGCCTAGGTAAAAAACAGGGTTGCACCAAAAAAAAAAAAAAAAAAACAAAAAAAAAAAAAAACAAAAAAAAAAAAAAAACAAAATCGACTGTGCTGAACTACGAAGACCTCGAGCTCCTCAAAATGAGGGGAACGTAGGCAGCCGGAAACGGTTCGGTCTAAAGCACAAATAAAAAGTTAAAATCTGACATCAATACATTGATCAGACCATGAAAGCGTCTCGAAAAACTTTGAAGCAATTCACATATTCATTACAAGTTAAAAGCTTTTTGATGAGTCTAAGCCCGGTTCATTCCTACAACCGGCCGCCTGCTAAAAGAAACTAAAATACATAATCAAACTAATGTGTCTGCCATGACAAGAAAGGGATACTCAGAAACCTCAGAGTCACTCCATGCCACTCGCATCGGCATCCCCCTCTTCTTCCCCTTCGAGTCTTCTTCTTCCGAACAGAAAATGTCTGGTCTTCCTCCTACCGAGCTCGGTATAGGAACAGGATCTATCGAAACCAGCCTCTGTCGTGGCCTCGTAGCTCCTAGCGTCATCTCTCATCTCCTGTAGCCTAGCTGGTAGCATAGGAGTCCTCCTCTCCTGCCTCTTGACATAAGCTTCATAATCGGTCACCATATCTCCGCTCCTGTCATGAGGGTTGGCCCTCGCCTCGGCCCTCCTCCTCTCGGAAACTGTCAAGTCCTCCGCACCCACAATGGCCTCACGCCGTCTCAAAATAGCCATCTGAGTCTCTCCCAAATGCCTCTCGTACCAATCCAGGTACCAAGTGGTTAGGAACACAGGTCTCGGACGCCTGAGGATAACCCGAGGAGGAAAGACGTCATACCTCCATGCTCGGAACAGAAAGGAAAACACCGAAGGATCATCCATAGAAGCGAAAGCCACCACCCTGGTGGCTATATCATCAAAGTCCTCCAAAGGAACCTGCTCCAGGCCAAAATGTCTCAGAACCAAGGACGGAATATAGAAGCTGGACTGAGAAAGCCCCGGAAGCATAACCACGGGAGATCCGTCCTGAAGTACCCTTCGAGTCTCCACCTGCCAGCAAGGCACTGACCATCTAATATCTTCTGTCTGGCGACCAGCCATCCAACGCTCCCATGAGCCCTGATCATCAAAATCTACAGCAACCCCTCTCCTGGCGAATGTCCAAGGCTTGATCATATCAGGAGTTTCCCGAAGAATCCCCAAACGCTCCATTAGCCACAGAGTCAAGAAGAACGGGCTGCCCCCGTGCATATGCCGTCTCCCGGTAGCCAGCCTATCGAGAGCATGGAAAGTCTCCCCCAAGATCAAAGGTACAACGTCTCTGCCCAAGCGACAATGAACGACTACATCCAGCAGAGACCGATGACAGATCCCAAAGGAATAGACCATGAACAAGGTCCCGAACATGCAAAGTGCAAAGGCGTCCCAATATGCATCATCAAGCAAGCCTAAGCCCCTAAATCTATCAGGGAGACCGGAAATATCAAAATGATCGGGACCACAGGTCATATCTTGTGCTTCCTCCGGGGAAAGATGAAGGAGGTTGCACAATCTATCAACAAAAGTGGCCCCTCCAGGCAAAGGAACCGCTATCTCCTCCACCTCCGGACCACCAAGCAAGGCCCGAAATTCTTCGACGGTCGGGACCACCTCGTTGTAAGAAAAGCAAAAAACATGCCTTCTGGTATCCCAAAATGATGAAGAAGCTCTCAAGAGGTCGTAGTCCGGAACCAATTCTTTGAGGGACCACAAACACTTCACCTTGTACCTTTCTTCAAAGAATGACCTCCTCTCATGCATAATCTCCCGAGACCACTCTTTAAACTTGGTGAAGAATTGCATTTGAGAATTTTGGGATAATTTGGGTGGATTTCTCATGCTCACAATTCTCTCCATGGTTTTTCTCTCCTTCTCCCCGAAAATGGCTGTTTGAATGGGCAGTTGAAGAAGGTGTTTGAATTTGAAATGAGGGAAAACCAGATCTGAAGCAAAATTAAAGGACAATGTCAGAAGCCTGTCCCATCCGCGCGGATGAGTTTGTTACCAAAAAAAATCTTTGCAATAGTCCAAACTGCTGCATCAAAGGAATATTTTGTTCCAGCCAAAGCCTGTCCAAACCAGTTCATACACCAAACATCTACACCCTTACCAAAAAACCAAGGCTCATGCAACATTGCATTCATACTGCATTGCATTCATAAAAATAAAATCCTAAATTATTACATTCCAAAAATAAAGGGAGTGTGCAAAAAAAAAATATTAAATAAAAAAAAAAGTAGGTAACAATAATCCTAAATTATTACATTAAAAAAAAAAGCAAAAAAAAAAAAGAAAAGCAAAAAAAATAAAAATGTGCATAAAAATAAGCTGTATCTGTACAAATCTCAAAAATCAACTCAATCTCAAGTAATCAATCGGAGTCCCCAGTGGCCGACGTCTTCCCCCGATCCCTCTTGCGGCTCGGGCCCGCCTCATCAGGAGCCCTGAAGATCTCAGGCTCAGAATCGTCCTCGTCCCCGGAAGAAGGCTCGTCAGGACCAACCGGCACGCTCTGATAGGGCAAGCCAAGATCTGCGAATAAATCATATCCGAAGGTGAAGGCGTCGACTCCCGGGATGTGCGAAGAAGATCCACCATGCCGCGCACGTGTCCCCGCCCGTAAGGATCTCCGAGAATGACGTGGTCCGAAGGTAGTACCACGCGAGGATCAAGGAGAGGAGAAAGAGGAGTCTCGAAGAAGTCTCGAAGGAATAGGGGAAGCCTCCCCGCCCGGGACAAAGCGCCGGCCGTGGTCGCCTCGCTCTAGCCTGAGGAGCCCCGCAAGCAACCATCCTCCTGATAAATCTCTTAGCCCCGATCACCTGCTTCGTTAGCCTCTCCACGACCACCTCCGAAAACTGCACAAAGGCAAAAGCGTCATAAACAGTTGAAGCAAAAAAATGATGACAGGAAAGAAAAGAAAAGACAGAAGCAAGAAAAGAGGTGGGAAGAAAAGCCATACCTTCATACCCGGACGAGGCCGGAAAGCTCGTGGAAGCCGCTCAGCCGAGGGATCTGCACCCTCAATCGGACCCCATCCTCGACATATGAAAAGTCCGTCCGAGGGTACCGCGGACCCCTAACCCCTCTCTATCCGTAACCCGGGGCGTCCTCGCCTCCTCAAGATAAATACCGGGTACGGCTCAATCGCCACAAATGCCGAGAAGTGCCGGCCGGCTCGGTAATCATCCCAGTCGCGCATCTATCACTCGGGTGCATCATATCGGCAGGAGGCTCCACCTGTCATCAAAGGCGACCCACGCCATGCCGGCGCGTCACCCTCTCTCCCGCATAATAGACGCCGCAAGTCGACCTCTCGTAATCCTCCGCCGCACACCCATATCTCGCCGCCTTCACCGCACCACCTCGAAACGATCCTGTGGATAGAATATCATCCCCTCATCCGTCTCGCCCCGTCAAAGGCAAAGGCCCCCCATACCCGAGAGTCGTACGCCCCGGAGCTTATCTTCTCTCGGGCATGCTTGGACCAGGAGCGCATGGCCGGATACGCCCGACGTACTCCGCCGTCGCCACATCGTGACGTGAAAGAACTCCAATGCCCATACCGCGAAAGGTAAAGATCAAATAAATCCAAGGCAAAAGAAAAGTGTGTGCTCAAGAAAAAGGGAAAGCAAAAGAAAGCTTATACCTCCGTGAGCAAACTCGAAGCAAAGCAAGGAGCTCACAGCCTTCCTACCGTATCTATCAAGAGCAAAGTAAAGCTCGCCACCCGACCTCTCCCCAAGAGACATCTCCACCATCTCCACATCCTCCAAACTCCTCAAGAAAGCAAACACCGCCGTCCCCTCGGTGTGTCCAAAAAGAGTGCTCGAGAAAGCAAACCATAAAAAGGCCCTAGCAATCCGCTTCGCCGCCTATCCTCTCATCCCCGCCTCGTAGCTCCCGATGGTCTCCACAATCTTCCCATAAACCACGACATACTCCATCCCCATCCCCTTTTTGGGAATAGGGGTAAAGCCCAGAAGAGCCTGCAGGTCCGCGTTACTGTAGCCGTCCCGCCACTCAATGTTGCATCCATTGAAGGACAGACCCGTGATCGCAGCGTAGTCGGAAGGCGTAACCGTAGCCTCGCCCCAGAAGAAGTGAAACGTGTGGGTCGCATCCCACCAATGTTGCGCCAAAGCAAACATCAGGCCCTTGCTCTTAGGGAACTTAACCAACCCCTCAAGCACTCAATGAACTCCCAAAGCCCGGTCTCAACGACAACTGCCTCTGACTTATCACAGCTCCGCGGCCCGCATTCGGAGCCGGTCCCACAGGTCAACTACAGACTCCACTGATCCTCGAGTCTTCATCTTATTCAACTGCTCCGTCACGTAGTTGTTTCCACCCTGCAATAAAACAAAAAAAAAAGAAAATGTCAAAAAAATTTTTGCATTTGCATTCGCACAAAAAAAAAGCATATACAAGCATCATTCATCACAAAGTTTTGAAGAAAATTCGGCAGCATAACGGCATGCAATGAACCTATCCCCATTTTTCTCAAAAAAGACAGTTTTCAGCAAATCCCAATTCATTCAAAAAAAAAAATTTCATACAAAGAATCAACGGAAGTAAAAACTCCGTCCCATTTTCAAAAAAAAATGCATACATGCATATCATCCATCATCCCAAAAGATCCTACATTCATACATTCATACAAGGAGTCGACGGAAGTAAAAACTCCGTCCCATTTTCATAAAATAACATGCATACATTCATTCAACGGGAGGAAAAATCCGTTCCGTCTTTCAAAAAAAAAAATCATCATACTTCTTTACAAGAAAAAAAAAAGAGAGAGCATGCATATCAACATTGCAACAAAAGAAGTCCGTCCCAAATTCGGGAAATTGTTCATCATAGTCTCATAATTCAAAAAAAAAAAAGGCGAAAATGCCAATTCTTTTCCCAAGCAAAATGCACATTTTGGGTTACCCACAAATTCATTAAAGCATGCAAAGCATCAAAATCAAAATCCAAGGCCAAGAATATCAATCATTCGAAATTCAAAAAAAAAAAAAAATCAAAAATCACCAAAAAATTCAAAATTCAACTTCAAGCAAAAATCGACAAAGGGAATGAAAAGATTCGAAGTATACCGTTCGGAGACTCGGATCAGAAGCCCAATGTTGCCAAGCATCGGGGTACGGCTCCTCCGCAATCGATTGCGAAAGAGTATAATGTCTTCTCATTCGGACAAGCTCCAATCGCCTATCCGCTACCGGACCGCGTCCTTGACCATGGATAGCAGCTTCCCCGTGTTCCATTGCTTGAAAAATAAAAAAAAAATGGAAGAATTTTGAAGGTTTTTTTGGCCAAAAATGGCTTTCTCCTCGGTTTTCTCTCTCTCCTCTCGTAAATTGCAGAAAACTGGTAAGGAAGAAGAAGGGAGGGGGCGGCCCCTCATTTAAAACCTGTCCAGATTGCATTCCTCTCCGCGCGAATGGTTTTGAAGGGTCAAAAAGACCCTTTTGCCCTTTAAAATTTCAGAACTCTGCAGATTAGTCCTCAACTTAACAGAGTTAACCAAAGTTAACCAAAGTCGACCCCCTTTCAAGGAAATCATTCAACGGCAGTAAAACGTAAGTCCGATCTCCCCGAGAAAGATAACGGAATCCCGTTTCTCTCATCAAAATCATTCCCCGGCAGTAAAACGTAAGACCGATCTCCCCGAGAAAGATAACGGAATCCCGTATCTTTCATCAAAATTTTTCCCGACAGTAAAACGTAAGTCCGATCTCCCCGAGAAAGATAACGAGATCCCGTATCTTTAATCAAAATTAGTCCCCGGCAGTCAAACGTAAGACCGATCTTCCCGAGAAAGATAACGAAATCCCGTATCTTTCATCAAAATCATTCAACGGCAGTAAAACGTAAGTCCGATCTCCCCGAGAAAGATAACGGAATCCCGTATCTTTCATCAAAATCATTCAACGGCAGTCAAACGTAAGACCGATCTTCCCGAGAAAGATAACGGAATCCCGTATCTTTCATCAAAAATCATTCAACGGCAGTCAAACGTAAGTCCGATTTCCCCGAGAAAGATAACGGAATCCCGTATCTTTCATCAAAATCATCCCCGGCAGTAAAACGTAAGTCCGATCTCCCCGAGGAAGATAACGAGATCCCGTATCTTTCATCAAAATCATCAACGGCAGTCCAACGTAAGTCCGATTTCCCCGAGGAGGATAACGAGATCCCGTATCTTTCATCAAAATCATCAACGGCAGTCAAACGTAAGACCGATCTTCCCGAGAAAGATAACGGAATCCCGTATCTTTCATCAAAATCATGACCGATCTTCCCGAGAAAGATAACGGAATCCCGTATCTTTCATCAAAATCATTCAACGGCAGTCAAATGTAAGTCCGATCTCCCCGAGGAAGATAACGAGATCCCGTATCTTTCATCAAAATCATCAACTAAGAAGTCAAACGTAAGACCGATTTCCCCGAGAAAGATAACGGAATCCCGTATCTTTCATCAAAATCATTCAACGGCAGTAAAACGTAAGTCCGATCTCCCCGAGAAAGATAACGGAATCCCGTATCTTTCATCAAAATCATTCAACGGCAGTCAAACGTAAGACCGATCTTCCCGAGAAAGATAACGGAATCCCGTATCTTTCATCAAAAATCATTCAACGGCAGTCAAACGTAAGTCCGATTTCCCCGAGAAAGATAACGGAATCCCGTATCTTTCATCAAAATCATCCCCGGCAGTAAAACGTAAGTCCGATCTCCCCGAGGAAGATAACGAGATCCCGTATCTTTCATCAAAATCATCAACGGCAGTCCAACGTAAGTCCGATTTCCCCGAGTAGGATAACGAGATCCCGTATCTTTCATCAAAATCATCAACGGCAGTCAAACGTAAGACCGATCTTCCCGAGAAAGATAACGGAATCCCGTATCTTTCATCAAAATCATGACCGATCTTCCCGAGAAAGATAACGGAATCCCGTATCTTTCATCAAAATCATTCAACGGCAGTCAAACGTAAGTCCGATCTCCCCGAGGAAGATAACGAGATCCCGTATCTTTCATCAAAATCATCAACGGCAGTCAAACGTAAGACCGATTTCCCGAGAAAGATAATGTAATCCCGTATCTTTCATCAAAATCATTCAACTAGCAAAGAAACGTAAGTCCGATCTCCCCGAGAAAGATAACGAGATCCCGTATCTTTCATCAAAATCATTCCCCGGCAGTCAAACGTAAGACCGATTTCCCCGAGAAAGATAACGGAATCCCGTATCTTTCATCAAAATCATTCAACGGCAATCAAACGTTAGTCCGATCTCCCCGAGAAAGATAACGGAATCCCGTATCTTTCATCAAAATCACCAACGACAGTCAAACGTAAGTCCGATTTCACCGAGAAAGATAACGAGATCGCGTATCTTTCATCAAAATCATCAACGGCAGTCAAACGTAAGTCCGATTTCACCGAGAAAGATAACGAGATCCCGTATCAAAATCATTCAACGGCAGTCAAACGTAAGACCGATCTCCCCGAGAAAGATAACGAGATCCCGTATCTTTCATCAAAATTATTCCCCGGCAGTCAAACGTAAGACCGATCTCCCCGAGAAAGATAACGAAATCCCGTATCTTTCATCAAAATCATTCAACGGCAGTAAAACGTAAGACCGATCTCCCCGAGAAAGATAACGAGATCCCGTATCTTTCATCAAAATTATTCCCCTAAGCATAGAACGTAAGACCGATCTTCCCGAGAAAGATAACGGAATCCCGTATCTTTCATCAAAATCATTCAACGGCAGTAAAACGTAAGTCCGATCTCCCCGAGAAAGATAACGGAATCCCGTATCTTTCATCAAAATCATTCAATGGCAGTCAAACGTAAGACCAATCTTCCCGAGAAAGATAACGAAATCCCGTATCTTTCATCAAAATCATTCAACTAAGCAGAAACGTAAGTCCGATCTCCCCGAGAAAGATAACGGAATCCCGTATCTTTCATCAAAATCATTCAACGGCAGTCAAACGTAAGACCGATCTTCCCGAGAAAGATAACGGAATCCCGTATCTTTCATCAAAAATCATTCAACGGCAAATAAACGTAAGTCCGATTTTCCCGAGAAAGATAACTAATCCCGTATCTTTCATCAAAATCATCCCTAAGCAAAGAAACGTAAGTTCGATCTCCCCGAGGAAGATAACGAGATCCCGTATCTTTCATCAAAATCATCAACGGCAGTCCAACGTAAGTCCGATTTCCCCGAGGAGGATAACGAGATCCCGTATCTTTCATCAAAATCATCAACGACAGTCAAACGTAAGACCGATCTTCCCGAGAAAGATAACGGAATCCCGTATCTTTCATCAAAATCATGACCGATCTTCCCGAGAAAGATAACGGAATCCCGTATCTTTCATCAAAATCATTCAACTAGCCAAACGTAAGTCCGATCTCCCCGAGGAAGATAACGAGATCCCGTATCTTTAATCAAAATCATCAACTACAAATAAACGTAAGACCGATTTCCCCGAGAAAGATAACGGAATCCCGTATCTTTCATCAAAATCATTCAACGGCAGTAAAACGTAAGTCCGATCTCCCCGAGAAAGATAACGAGATCCCGTATCTTTCATCAAAATCATTCCCCGGCAGTCAAACGTAAGACCGATTTCCCCGAGAAAGATAACGGAATCCCGTATCTTTCATCAAAATCATTCAACGGCAGTCAAACGTAAGTCCGATCTCCCCGAGAAAGATAACGGAATCCCGTATCTTTCATCAAAATCACCAACGGCAGACAAACGTAAGTCCGATTTCACCGAGAAAGATAACGAGATCGCGTATCTTTCATCAAAATCATCAACGGCAGTCAAACGTAAGTCCGATTTCACCGAGAAAGATAACGAGATCCCGTATCAAAATCATTCAACTAGCCAAACGTAAGACCGATCTCCCCGAGAAAGATAACGAGATCCCGTATCTTTCATCAAAATTATTCCCCGGCAGTCAAACGTAAGACCGATCTCCCCGAGAAAGATAACGGAATCCCGTATCTTTCATCAAAATCATTCAACGGCAGTAAAACGTAAGACCGATCTCCCCGAGAAAGATAACGAGATCCCGTATCTTTCATCAAAATTATTCCCCGGTGTGATGTACCCGATTTTTTTTGTGAAAATCAAAACGGAGTCGCCACGCCATTTTTGTTTTAAGGGCCAAAACTTTGAAAAATGCCCGAGATCAGAAATTTAGGTTCGGAGGTCACGTTACGTGCCGGGAAGGACGTTAGTGTGCACCCGGAACGCCTCGTAAAAACGAGTCTTCCAAACATTCAAAATCCTTTGTTGTGTGTGTGTGTGTGTTTTGGCCAAAATAAGTTGAAACTGAGGTAAGTAAAAATTGGGAGCTCTTTTTAAGGCTTTAAACTGATCCCATGATTTTTTGGGTGATTTTTGGGTTGAGATTTGGCACTCAAAAGATTTTCGGAAGTTGAAAACCATTTCTGCCAGAATGAAAAAGGCAGTTGACCCTTGACTTTGAAATGGACTTTAGGGCTTGAAAACTCCAGAATCTGGGAAAAGTCCGGGAATGAAAAATGTTCAAAACACCTTAAAAAAGGTTTCTGTAAAAGAACTTTTCATTTTGGAGATGATTTGAGGGGTCAAAACCTTCTGGAAATCTCAGATCTGAAATCTGGATTTCCAGAAGCTGATGAACTGGCCTCTAAAAGAAAAATTGAAAAAAGGAGTTCTACTCACGCAAAAAATAAATTAAAAATATGTCTGGAAAGATCTGGATGTTGGCTACAAAAGTATTTTGTAGTCAACACCCAATTCCAAGTTTTACTGGGTCCAAAAAATAGGAAAATGGACTGAGTTCTCAGAACAATGCTACTGGACAGCAAGATGTTCTTGAGGAGAAATGTGATTTTTGGGGGGTTTGCATCTATGTTCACCCCATTTTCATCCCTAGACTTGATTCCACTACCTTGTGCCAAGTGGTTATCATATTCAAGTCATCCTTGGGGAATTTATGGGGTTTAAACATATCCTTTGCAAAGGGAGAGGGGATCTTTGTAAAGATGAATTTAAAGAGAAAAATCAATTTAGAGATTTAAAATGTAGACCATTTGAGATGGTCATTCATGAAGATGAACTTCAAGATGACCATCTTAGGTCAAAACTTAAGTTAAACAAGACATCAAGTAGATCCAAGTGAGAAGAACAAGATGAACAAGAAGTTAAAAGAGGATTTTAGGGTTTTGAGAAGGAGGGCTTTACCAATGGTGACACCCTATCTTCCTAGGCTTGGAATTTGACTTGAGGAGTATCAAGATTTGGTGTTTGGCTTGAGGAGTATCAAGGTTTGGTGTGTTTGGTATTTGATTGGGAAAGATTCAAGAGAAAATGGTGGCAATCTAAGGATTCCCACTGTTTTCTCTCTATATTTCGCCAGAACTTCGTTGCTGTGAGTAAGTTGTGTTGTTTTAACTGAGAGAGGAGGGTTCAATTTATAGGCCACTGGGAGATGCAAAGATGTCCGCGCGGAGGTCCTTGTAAAACGTGCCTGGTGCATTAAATGCTGCTCCAGGCTTTGAACAGGAAGAATATTTTTCAAAATATCACCAGAAATTGTTTTTCAACTTGTCAAGCTTTCGGGATTTTCTTAATTCTTTTTGCTTTTTGGATTCCTTTTTTGGTTTAACTTTAAATGGCAAACCCTAACCTACTCTTGCTTGGTTAGGAAGGTTAGATATTGTTAGAAATGTTAGAAATGTTAAAACTTTCGTTAACTTTCTAACGAAAAAACTACCAACTCAAATTGGAGCACTTACAGTAGCCCCTCGACGACGGTGTTTTCGAAGGAAGCGGGGTCGTCGATAAGAGTAAGGCTCCATATTTGATAGGATGATCAAGTGATCGAGTGGCTGAACCTATTCAATAGGCTACCTACGTATCCCGAATGGGAATCAAGCCGGTCGTAGTTCGGGTCTTTGACCCCCGGGAATGATTGTTTTTAAGGTATCAACCCGGAGATGATGGCGTTTTAGGCGCCTCGGCCCTTGAAGATGATGGCGTTTTAGGTGCCTCGAACCTTGAAGATGGCGTTTAGGTGCCTCGAACCTTGATGGTGGGGATAGATGGTCCTCTGGGGGACTTTGCTTGAAAGGATCGGTCTTACGTCTGCCGCCGAAGGAAAGGATGACCATTTTGGTCGAGTGGCTGGACCTAATGATAGGCTACCTACGTATCCCGAGTGGGAATCAAGCCGCCGTAGTTCGAAATTTACTCGAGATTTCGTTGGCTTCGCTGGGAAAATCGACGTATTCGTTGGGAAATCGGTCTTACGTTTACCGCCGGATGATTTTGATGAAAGATACGGGATTCCGTTATCTTTCTCAGGGAGATCGGTCTTACGTTTTACTGCCGGGGACGATTTTGATGAAAGAAACGGGATTCCGTTATCTTTCTCGGGGCACTCGGTCTTACGTTTAACTGCCGGGAATTTCTTTTGAGAGGGTATGAACCTAAATGGGAACTTAGTTCAGAGTATGAACCTAAGTTGAGGTTCGGTTCAGGAGTATGAACCTAAATGGAGACTTAGTTCAGAGTATGAACCTAAGTTGAGATTTGGTTCAGGAGTATGAACCTAAATGGGAACTTAGTTCAGAGTATGAACCTAAGTTGAGGTCTTTTACCCGATGGAGGCTATTTGAAGGTGTTCTTCTTTGGGGAAGACTCGGCTTACGAGAACCATCGGGAAGAAAGGTGATCAATGTCGGTCAAGTGGATGGACCAAGGATTGATCAGATCCGGGGTCACCCGAGGATTGACTATTTTAGGGAAGTCGTCCTAGAGATTGATCAGATTTGGGAGTCACCCGAGGGATTGACTATTTTAGGGAAGTCGCCCCTATGATCTCGACTATTTTTGGGAAGTCACCCATGATCTCGACTTTTTTGGGAAGTCGCCCCATTGTTTGACTATTTTTGGGAAGTCATCCTATGATCTCGACTATTTTTGGGAAGTCGCCCTATGATCCGACTATTTTTGGGAAGTCGCCCGTGGTTTGACTATTTTTGGGAAGTCGCCCTATGGTTTGACTATTTTTGGGAAGTCGCCCGTGGTTTGACTATTTTTGGGAAGTCATCCTATGATCTCGACTATTTTTGGGAAGTCGCCCTACGATCTAACTATTTTTGGGAAGTCGCCCGCGGTTTGACTGTTTTTGGGAAGTCGCCCTACGGTTTGACTATTTTTGGGAAGTCGCCCGTGGTTTGACTGTTTTGGGGAAGTCGCCCTAAGATCTGACTATTTTTGGGAAGTCACCCTAAGATCTGACTATTTTTGGGAAGTCGCCCTGTGGTTTGACTATTTTTTGGGAAGTCGCCCTATAATGTTCTCTTAGAAAAGTAGTTGACTAAGATATGCTTTCATACCTGTGCTGTGCTTACCTGTAGTTGCCGGAAGGACTGAGGCTACGGCTGATGTTGATGAAGAGTTGTTAAGTTGCTGTTCGTGGACGGTTTCGCCGACGATTTGCCGTCTTTGGAAGCATTTTGACCCGAAGGAGGAGTTTGGCCGAGTCTCGCATCTTGCTGGTGATCGTCAACCTTGTAGAGGTGGTTGAGCTTGTATTCACATTGGGACTTCTTGCTTTTGAGAACTTGGTGTCTCTGACCGCATTGTATTGGAGAGCTTGGCGTCTCTGACCTTCTTGCCTTGGAGAACTTGGCGTCTCTGACCGATTTGTATTTGAGAACTTGGCGTCCCTGACCGATTTGTATTGGAGAACTTGGCGTCTCTGACCGATTTGTATGTGAGAACTTGGCGTCTCTGACCGACTGGCATTTGATTTGCATTTGAGAACTTGGCGTCCCTGACCGACTGGCATTTGATTTGCATTTGAGAACTTGGCGTCCCTGACCGAACTGTATTTGAGAACTTGGCGTCTCTGACCGAATTGTATTTGAGAACTTGGCGTCTCTGACCAACTGGCATTTGATTTGCATTTGAGAACTTGGCGTCCCTGACCGATTTGCATTTTGAGAACTTGGCGTCCCTGACCGACTTGTATTCGAGAACTTGGCGTCTCGACCGAATTGTAGACACCGGAGGTGGTCTTCATCGGGGCCGTTTTCATCCATTTGTGGACATTGGAGGTCGTCTTTAGCAAGTTGCACGCCGGAGCTTGTCTTTGCCAAACTGTAGATGTTGGAGGGCGTCTTCATTCATTGGAGGTCGTCTTTGGTGAAGATCATCCTTGCCGAAAAAAGGGGGATTTGATTTCACGTTTGAATTCCTGCATTCGTTAGTGAAGAGGAAGATGCATATATGGCATTCATGATGACAGATGCATGCATGGAACCAAAAATGATTATGGGATGATGCATTTACTTGCTTTCGAAGATGCACTTAGCCTAAGCTTCGGGCAGGAAAATTATGATTTATGATCTTCGATGATTTAGGATTATTCCTATTGACTCAAGTTTTGTGCATGCTACATGAGCCCTCGGGAGATTTTTAGTGGGGATGCATGGGTATGGAGACCGCTGGAATGCATTTTGATCAAGTGGGGGATGAGAACCCTTGATCGCGATTTAAACAGCGGTTGTTGGTGAGGTTTTGTCATCAGGATATCACATGGACCTCAATCTTGATGAGATTGGATTCGGATCCCGGGTCTTGATTGAAACTTTCCCTCTCATTCTTGGTCATTTGAAGCCGATGCCGAGTACTTTAGGGCCAACGTTGATACGAGTGAAGCTTCTTTCATTTGGATGAGCCGTGACCTTGGCCGAAACCTTGTCCTGAGGATGATTTGATGGAATTGCTAATGCCGGGAGAAACCCCGATCTTGAATTCCGATGCTACGGGAAGCCGCCGTGTACCAGGAGTTACGAAGCCGAAATTCTTTCTTGCGACTTGATAAAATTCGGGTCCAAAAGACCATCTTGACAAAGCCCCGGATCCCGAGTAGGCAAAGTCCAGATTTTGAAGAAGCGATTTGGCGAGTCTATCTCGTGGTGAAGAACCCAACGTGGACCCAAAGATGACTATATAAGCCCCACTTGAAGAGCAAGCACAGAGAACCCGGGAGAACCGCTTAGCAAGCCCCAAAGATGAAGAAATTCAGAGTAGTCTTACAGAGGGGGAACCCATCTTTTCAACCTTAGTCAACCAAGCCATCGACAAGACTCAGAAATGTTTACGTGCAGGGGCATATCTTTTGAAAGATGGGAATGTCTCCCGAATTTGTGTATGACACTCTCGCTTTTGGTTTGACTCTTTTGAGAGAGTATAAGCATCACAAGGTGTGGAAAAGTGTATGGAAGCCCCTGCAGACAGAAAGACAGTGTTTGGCTCTATTTCCCTATGATGGAGAGAGAGAAGACTTGTCGAGACACTTGAAAACTTGTCTTATTCATGATGATCACAAGGCTGCTTAAAACCCTTTGTTAATGTTCGGGTTATTCAATCCCTAAATCTGATATGAACAAATATTTTGATTAATCACAAGGAGAAAACCAACTGATATCGAAAATCAAGCTTGGAAGGGCGGAAAGTGTATGAGACCGGATTTTTTTTTTTGAGATTTGTTTGTGATTTCGACCGGACCATTTCTGGTTGCCTACGTTCCCTCCATTATGAAGAGCTCAGGTCGCCGTAGTTCGGGCCTATCCCGAATGAAAAGAGAATGAATGTTGAAATTCGAGGGTATGAGGACCTTTGGGGATTTTGAGGATTTGGAGGATTGAATAACATATCCCCTTAGAGTGTCCATGAAAGACACGGATGCGAAGCCCCAGTGGGACATCCACGGCAAGTGTTTGTGAGGAGAAATGAAATATGCTCACATGAAGGGAAGGGTTGAATTTGCACAATCTTTGATTGGTAATTTTGAACCAAAATGGATTAGATTCCAATTTAAGCAAGCAATGAAGCATTAATTTGATCCCCGACATCGAGGATATTAGAATGAAACCGCTATCCGGTAGGGACCGTAGTTGGGTTTCCGGGCTTCGATCGGCTATCGGGTGATTTGGGAGATTATGACCTCTTGAGATGAGAGGTCGGCTAGGCCTTTTACTGACGAACCTCTAAAGATGAGAGGTTGGCTCGCTGGAGGATGTGTTTGGGAAATCTATGGCGAGGAAGATTGATTGCCTCCAAGAATGAGAGGTCAGATTTTGACTTGGCCAAGGGCAAGGGTAATGGTGATGGGAGTATCCTCTAAAATTGAGAGGATGGCTTGGGATTGGTTTAAGGTAATGATAAGAGGAAGTCCGAGCTACTGACAACTTTTTGCGATCTTGCGAGAATTCAGGCTCCTTTTTGATCATTGGAGAGCTTCTTGAGATGTCGGGGACTTTTGAGTTCTTCTTCTTTTTTTTTTGGAAGGTTTCCTGAGGAGCTTGGAATTATATCCGAGATTGTGAGGATTTTTAAAATCCTTCTTCTTTTTTTTTCTTTTTTTTTTTGTTTTTTTTTTTGTTTTTTTTTTTGTTTTTTTTTTTGTTTTTTTTTTTTGACTTGGAAAGCTTCCTGAGGAGTCGAGGATTATCTTTGTCCTTCCTTCATGGCTTGAGATAATTTGCGCATCGCCGATTCTCGAAGCTAACTTCTCGGGCTCGCTTGGACTTTCTCTCAGTATGGAGCAAAAATGATGGCTAAACCGGGTTTCAAAACACGCCGATCTTGAAATGAGAGGGTAATGTTTAGTAAGGGTGAGGTAATGGCTTTCCTATGGGTGAAAGGTTTCAACCGCAATCCCTACTGGATGACCTAAACGAGATTAAGTCTTCATTGCTTGCTTAAGCTTTATATGAGAAAAGATCCATGCAAATTCATCGAGCAACGAGATGATGATGATGAAAGGGATGTGAGCATATGAGATGCAAGATGGGGAGTTGGTAAGCCCCAATTTGGGAAGGATATCAATTGATTTTCTCACTCCGATTAGTTTAAATATTAATCATTTTCGAAGAATTAGTGGTTGAGCAGCACAAGTGATCATTTTGGATAAAACCATTTCAATTAAGTGTAACGTGGGTGCGCAAGTGATGTCTCGAGTCTAGCAAGAAAAGAAAAAAGACTTATATTAAAAATTAGACACTTAACCACTATGTCCAAAATGGACTACAACGACAAATGTCCAGGAAGGACTTAGGTGAAAGAAAAGTACTAGAACCTACGAAGGTTGACTCAAAAGACTATTTTAAAGATAGGTAGCCCCAGTCTAGCCGCTCTTTGCTGTTGAACCATGCATCTATTCTTCGACGCTGGAGACGGGAGCTATTGCAGACCTTTCCATCAGGATTTCCTTGGCAACTTTTTGCTCAATCCAACCATCTTCATTGCCTGCGATGACTGGTTCATTGACCTTGCAAAGGGACGAGTCAAACTCCATTGTGCCCACAAGGCTTGAACCACCAAACTCGATCATGTTGACACTCATGTTGTTAGGGAGCGGGTTATTGATAGCATCAGGTCCTTCAGGCATCTCTAACCTCCTTGCTTCAATCAACCCTTGGATGGCCTTTTTCAGGGGACGCAATCATCCGTCAGGTGCCCATGGTACCGATGAAAGGCACAATGTTGGAGGTATCCAAAGGAGCGTTGGGGTTTCTAGGCTGATAATTTTCCAAAGGCCGGAGCAAACCTTCTCTCACCAAACCTCTGAAGATATCACTCAAAGGCATCCCAAAGTTTCTCAAGTCTTGGAGCCGGGATCTGGATGCATCAGGCTTCTTGGGAACAAAGGAAGTGGCATTATTACAGTCCTGTCCCGCGTAGCCGATCGCCTCTTTGCCTTAAGCGAACGTGAGAGTAGTTTTGGAGGGAGGAGCCCGATATCCGTAGGCAGGTGCAGCCGGCCGCTGATTGTAAGCCTTTTCAAACTTAGCCCCGGAATTAACCATTGCACGCAAGTCGGCCGTAGGGGAAGTGGCCGAGGGAAGCTCTCAAATGCGGCTTCAAGCATGACCGAAAGATGTCTAACTGCTCCTCGTCGAGGGAGGAATGGCCATTTCACCGAGCTTTAAGTTCCATCTCTTATAGAAATCCCCAACATTCTCATTAGGGCGTCTGCATCGTTGTTTGCAGGTCAACTCTGTTTGTCTCCCATTCCAAGTTGGCTTTATACTTATCCGTGAAAGTACTTGGTAATCCGTTCCCAAGTAGCCCTAGCTTCCGAGGCCGCAATCGGAAAAACCATTTCAAAGCCCCTACTTCAAAGAGAGACTAAAAGTAATCGGCCAACCGGCCTGGTTTGTGCATCCCTTAGCCTTCATTGCCAAAGTATAGGTGTCCAAGTGAGTTTTAGGGCATGCACTCCCGTCAAACAATTCCAGAGTGGGCATCACAAACTTGTGAGGCATGGGGGACAATCGAGTCGGGATCTTGCAGGCTTGAGAGCAGTGTTCTTTGGCGGTCACTTCAGCAATCTGTGCTTTCATTTCCTTGTGTTGCTCCATAAACCAAGCCAATTGGGGATCCAAAGGTGGAGCGGGAATTCCTGAGCCGATATTTGAGCTAGGAAGAGGACTAGCTGGTGGTGTATTGGTGGAAGGAATACCATATCCGGGAGCATAGGTGAAAACCCGTGCTTGGCCCCAAATTACCCTGGGAGTGTAGGTAGGAGCTTGGGCAAAAGGATAGAACCCAGCGACTTGCCGTTGGCTTCCAATTAGCAGAGAAGACGGAGGCAGATCTGAGGAGCCAGATGGCTTGGATTTTTGAGGCCCATAAGTAGGCTTAAGTGCGGGGCTGCTTGTCCCGGTTGTTGAATTGCACGGCTGGTTGTGGCAAGGATGCATAACCGAGAGGATACCGGTGGTCCTGTGATTCGGATGAAACTAGGATGGGGGCTTGATAACCCATACAACCCTGAGTGAGAAATGGGTTTGTGAAGCTGGATGAGGAGCAACTGAGTTAGCATCATTCTGAGGAGGGGCTCTGACCGCTAATTGCCCCGAACCAAACTGTGGTGAGCATTCCAAACCGTTGCTGTGAAAGGTCCGGATTGAGTTGGTCCCTGAACCGAGGCGGGATCCCAATCTTTGTGGCATTCCGAGGTATCCCCAACCATGGGAAGGCATTCCATGCGACTTTGCCCCCACCCAGGCATCGCGAACCGTCCGTCCCATCAGTGCATGGATCCAGTGGTCCGGTGTGGGTGACAGGGATCGAGGAACATGGGCTCTGGTGGTAGTACCGTGGGAGGCCGGTGGTGGCATCTGGAGTAGTCGGGCGACCAAGAGCGGGATTGTGGTCTTCCTCTTCTTCCACAGTGAAGGTGCCATCCGGGATTGAGGCCGGCGGCCAATCCATTGCTTTTGATAGCCTCCATAAGGCTATTCATGTGCTTCCTGCGCATTCTCATCTGCTCGGCTAACCGATTCCACTGTTCGTCCGAGGAGTCCCGGGAGGCGGAGTGACGTTGTCCCCATCGTTACCGCTTGATGCAGCACATTCTAAAATTCTGAGTTGAAACGAACGGCGAGGCCGATGATGCACACGCTTGACTCTTCCCAACTGATTAAACGGTGACCCGGTGCCCGAAACCAACCTTTGTGCGGAGCTGCGGGGGGAAAGACACGAGGGTTCAGATGTCTGGGAATGGAAGGAGGGTAGGTGTTTGGGCTCTTAGGCTCATGCAACATGCGATTATTTGTTCATGTTTACTTAAAACATGTTTTATTAACCTAATCGGTTGGAAAAGATTGCTCTTCTTTTTCGCAAACTACTCTGATTCCTGGATCAGTGGGCCCCGTCACTACGTCTATAAGCCCCTCGCATTCCACCTGTGTCTCCACCTCCCGGGGTGGACAGGCCCGGCGAGGGTCCTATAGGGCAAGCGGGTCCCACCGACCGAAAGAAAAACGATCCTAAAAGTCTGGCGGGTAATCGAGTCTTAACGAGCATTCGATGTAAATTACGGACAAAGCTGACGTCAAAAGTCAAGATCATGTCCGAGGGCTCGACGAAAAGTCGGCATGATTTGGACTGATAAGCGTCCACAATTGATCTTGACTTGTCGTCATTTAAGCCGTAATTAGGCATGGAATATTCATTAATCCTTGATGACTCAGTGTCAATGCTGGGAGTCAGTGTATAATTTGTGCCGTCGAGCCGAAGTCAAGGCGCCGGTCAATATCTTGGTCAAAGTCTGCGGCGGAAAACCGGCAGAACTTCGACTGATTAGGGTCCCCGAAAGATATTGAGTCGGTATGCCGACAAAGGCTTGAAAGGAAAGGTCTATACACAGACAAGGCATGACACAGACCAGACTAAAAACCAACCGGGTCTCGGACAAAGTGTGTCACGGACAAGTGCATGGTCGACACGAGGCTCCATGGGATGTTTGGGTAGTCCTGTGCTCATCCGAGAGGCGTAATAAGACCAAACGGGCCGCGACAAGGATTTCCCGGGTTAGGGACGTAGTGTGCTCACAGAGTGTAAGGTCACGTGCGCGTAGTGTGCAAGCGATCTATCTTCTTTTCTGAGAAAAATAGAAATTTTTTATGTGTCTTAAAAAGTCATGATGCATGATTTTTTTTTGAATTTTTTTTTGAAATTTTTTTTGAAAATTTTATGAACACATGAGCACATAAGCACAAAAATTCCGACAGTTAGGGACATTATTCCGACAGTCAAAATTTTGACTTTTCCGAGGCGGCCAAAAACAAACACGAAAACTGTGCAAAAATCAACACACACAAAGCAAAGGATTTTCAAATGTTGAGACGGAAGCTTGACCCTCAAAAGCTTTTCCTTTTTTTTTTTTGAAAATAATGATACCGGTACGTGGGATTGTTAGACCACAATTTATCCCCGACTCGTGTTAGGAGGCGATAACGGGAAGTTTAATGGTTTCCACCAATATACCAAATATCATTTTTTTTTTAGAAAAAACTTAGTAATCCCCAGCGGAGTCGCCACTGTGATGTACCCGATTTTTTTTGTGAAAATCAAAACGGAGTCGCCACGCCATTTTTGTTTTAAGGGCCAAAACTTTGAAAAATGCCCGAGATCAGAAATTTAGGTTCGGAGGTCACGTTACGTGCCGGGAAGGACGTTAGTGTGCACCCGGAACGCCTCGTAAAAACGAGTCTTCCAAACATTCAAAATCCTTTGTTGTGTGTGTGTGTGTGTGTGTTTTGGCCAAAATAAGTTGAAACTGAGGTAAGTAAAAATTGGGAGCTCTTTTTAAGGCTTTAAACTGATCCCATGATTTTTTGGGTGATTTTTGGGTTGAGATTTGGCACTCAAAAGATTTTCGGAAGTTGAAAACCATTTCTGCCAGAATGAAAAAGGCAGTTGACCCTTGACTTTGAAATGGACTTTAGGGCTTGAAAACTCCAGAATCTGGGAAAAGTCAGGGAATGAAAAATGTTCAAAACACCTTAAAAAAAGGTTTCTGTAAAAGAACTTTTCATTTTGGAGATGATTTGAGGGGTCAAAACCTTCTGGAAATCTCAGATCTGAAATCTGGATTTCCAGAAGCTGATGAACTGGCCTCTAAAAGAAAAATTGAAAAAAGGAGTTCTACTCACGCAAAAAATAAATTAAAAATATGTCTGGAAAGATCTGGATGTTGGCTACAAAAAGTATTTTGTAGTAAACACCCAATTCCAAGTTTTACTGGGTCCAAAAAATAGGAAAATGGACTGAGTTCTCAGAACAATGCTACTGGACAGCAAGATGTTCTTGAGGAGAAATGTGATTTTTGGGGGGTTTGCATCTATGTTCACCCCATTTTCATCCCTAGACTTGATTCCACTACCTTGTGCCAAGTGGTTATCATATTCAAGTCATCCTTGGGGAATTTATGGGGTTTAAACATATCCTTTGCAAAGGGAGAGGGGATCTTTGTAAAGATGAATTTAAAGAGAAAAATCAATTTAGAGATTTAAAATGTAGACCATTTGAGATGGTCATTCATGAAGATGAACTTCAAGATGACCATCTTAGGTCAAAACTTAAGTTAAACAAGACATCAAGTAGATCCAAGTGAGAAGAACAAGATGAACAAGAAGTTAAAAGAGGATTTTAGGGTTTTGAGAAGGAGGGCTTTACCAATGGTGACACCCTATCTTCCTAGGCTTGGAATTTGACTTGAGGAGTATCAAGATTTGGTGTTTGGCTTGAGGAGTATCAAGGTTTGGTGTGTTTGGTATTTGATTGGGAAAGATTCAAGAGAAAATGGTGGCAATCTAAGGATTCCCACTGTTTTCTCTCTATATTTCGCCAGAACTTCGTTGCTGTGAGTAAGTTGTGTTGTTTTTAAACCGAGAGAGGAGGGTTCAATTTATAGGCCCTTTGGGAGATGCAAAGATGTCCGCGCGGAGGTCCTTGTAAAAACGTGCACAGTGCATTAAATCTTTGCTCCGAGGCTTTGAACAGAAGAATATTTTTCAAAATATCGGCGAAATTGTTTTTCAACTTGCTGTTTCGGGATTTTCTTAATTCTTTTGCTTTTTTGGATTCCTTTTTTGGTTTAACTTTAAATGGCAAACCCTAACCTACTCTTGCTTGGTTAGGAAGGTTAGAGATTGTTAGAAATGTTAGAAATGTTAAAACTTTCGTTAACTTTCTAACGAAAAAACTACCAACTCAAATTGGAGCACTTACACCCGGCAGTCAAACGTAAGACCGATCTTCCCGAGAAAGATAACGGAATCCCGTATCTTTCATCAAAATCATTCAACGGCAGTAAAACGTAAGTCCGATCTCCCCGAGAAAGATAACGGAATCCCGTATCTTTCATCAAAATCATTCAACGGCAGTCAAACGTAAGACCGATCTTCCCGAGAAAGATAACGGAATCCCGTATCTTTCATCAAAAATCATTCAACGGCAGTCAAACGTAAGTCCGATTTCCCCGAGAAAGATAACGGAATCCCGTATCTTTCATCAAAATCATCCCCGGCAGTAAAACGTAAGTCCGCTCTCCCCGAGGAAGATAACGAGATCCCGTATCTTTCATCAAAATCATCAACGGCAGTCCAACGTAAGTCCGATTTCCCCGAGGAGGATAACGAGATCCCGTATCTTTCATCAAAATCATCAACGGCAGTCAAACGTAAGACCGATCTTCCCGAGAAAGATAACGGAATCCCGTATCTTTCATCAAAATCATGACCGATCTTCCCGAGAAAGATAACGGAATCCCGTATCTTTCATCAAAATCATTCAACGGCAGTCAAATGTAAGTCCGATCTCCCCGAGGAAGATAACGAGATCCCGTATCTTTCATCAAAATCATCAACGGCAGTCAAACGTAAGACCGATTTCCCCGAGAAAGATAACGGAATCCCGTATCTTTCATCAAAATCATTCAACGGCAGTAAAACGTAAGTCCGATCTCCCCGAGAAAGATAACGAGATCCCGTATCTTTCATCAAAATCATTCCCCGCGATCGAAGCGTAAGACCGATTTCCCCGAGAAAGATAACGGAATCCCGTATCTTTCATCAAAATCATTCAACGGCAGTCAAACGTAAGTCCGATCTCCCCGAGAAAGATAACGGAATCCCGTATCTTTCATCAAAATCACCAACGGCAGTCAAACGTAAGTCCGATTTCACCGAGAAAGATAACGAGATCGCGTATCTTTCATCAAAATCATCAACGGCAGTCAAACGTAAGTCCGATTTCACCGAGAAAGATAACGAGATCCCGTATCAAAATCATTCAACGGCAGTCAAACGTAAGACCGATCTCCCCGAGAAAGATAACGAGATCCCGTATCTTTCATCAAAATTATTCCCCGGCAGTCAAACGTAAGACCGATCTCCCCGAGAAAGATAACGGAATCCCGTATCTTTCATCAAAATCATTCAACGGCAGTAAAACGTAAGACCGATCTCCCCGAGAAAGATAACGAGATCCCGTATCTTTCATCAAAATTATTCCCCGGCAGTCAAACGTAAGACCGATCTTCCCGAGAAAGATAAAGGAATCCCGTATCTTTCATCAAAATCATTCAACGGCAGTAAAACGTAAGTCCGATCTCCCCGAGAAAGATAACGGAATCCCGTATCTTTCATCAAAATCATTCAACGGCAGTCAAACGTAAGACCGATCTTCCCGAGAATGATAACGAAATCCCGTATCTTTCATCAAAAATCATTCAACGGCAGTCAAACGTAAGTCTGATTTCCTCGAGAAAGATAACGGAATCCCGTATCTTTCATCAAAATCATCCCCGGCAGTAAAACGTAAGTTCGATCTCCCCGAGGAAGATAACGAGATTCCGTATCTTTCATCAAAATCATCAACGGCAGTCCAACGTAAGTCCGATCTCCCCGAGGAAGATAACGAGATCCCGTATCTTTCATCAAAATCATCAACGGCAGTCAAACGTAAGACCGATCTTCCCGAGAAAGATAACGGAATCCCGTATCTTTCATCAAAATCATGACCTATCTTCCCGAGAAAGATAACGGAATCCCGTATCTTTCATCAAAATCATTCAACGGCAGTCAAACGTAAGTCCGATCTCCCCGAGGAAGATAACGAGATCCCGTATCTTTCTTCAAAATCATCAACGGCAGTCAAACGTAAGACCGATTTCCCCGAGACAGATAACGGAATCCCGTATCTTTCATCAAAATCATTCAACGGCAGTAAAACGTAAGTCCGATCTCCCCGAGAAAGATAACGAGATCCCGTATCTTTCATCAAAATCATTCCCCAGCAGTCAAACGTAAGTCCGATCTCCCCGAGAAAGATAACGGAATCCCGTATCTTTCATCAAAATCACCAACGGCAGTCAAACGTAAGTCCGATTTCACCGAGAAAGATAACGAGATCCCGTATCTTTCATTAAAATCATCAACGGCTGTCAAACGTAAGTCCGATTTCACCGAGAAAGATAACGAGATCCCGTATCAAAATCATTCAACGGCAGTCAAACGTAAGTCCGATTTCACCGAGAAAGATAACGAGATCCCGTATCTTTCATCAAAATCATCAATGGCAGTCAAACGTAAGTCCGATTTCACCGAGAAAGATAACGAGATCCCGTATCTTTCATCAAAATCATCAACGGCAGTCAAACGTAAGTCCGATTTCACCGAGAAAGATAACGAGATCCCGTATCAAAATCATTCCACGGCAGTAAAACGTAAGACCGATCTCCCCGAGAAAGATAACGAGATCCCGTATCTTTCATCAAAATTATTCCCCGGCAGTCAAACGTAAGACCGATTTCCTCGAGAAAGATAACGGAATCCCGTATCTTTCATCAAAATCATTCAACGGCAGTCAAACGTAAGACCAATCTCCCTGAGAAAGATAACGAGATCCCGTATCTTTCATCAAAATCATTCCACGGCAGTAAAACGTAAGACCGATTTCCCCGACGAATACGTCTGATTTTCCCCAAGAGGCTAACAAAATCCCCAGCAAAGTTAACGGAATCCCAAAGGCCAACGAAATCTCGGGAAGATCTCGAACTACGAAAGGGCTTGATTCCCACTAGGGATACGTAGGTAGCCTATCTTTAGGTTCAGCCCCTCGACCAAATCGGTCACCCTCTCCTTCGGCAGCAGACGAAGTCCACCGAAAGGCCATTTCAAATTAAGGTCCGAGGCACCTAAAACGCCATCATCATCAAGGTCCGAGGCACCTAAAACGCCATCTTCAAGGTCCGAGGCACCTAAAACGCCATCATCAAGGTTCGAGGCACCTAAAACGCCATCATCTCCAGGGTCAAAGACTCGAACTACGATTGGCTTGATTCCTCTTAAGGATACGTAGTTAGCCTATCATTAGGTTCAGCCATCCGACCGAAAATGGTCATTCCTATCCCCAGCAGAGCGGATAGCCACCCGACCGAAAATGGTCATTCCTATCCCCAGCAGAGTGGATAGCCATCCGACCGAAAATGGTCATTCCTATCCCCAGCAGAGCGGATATACAATTTCAGCCATCAGACCAAAATGGTCATCTCTTATCCCCAGCAGAGTTTCTTTCCAGAACCATTGCGCAGAACTCGCTCATCAGGTTCGAGGCACCTAAAACGCCATCATCTCCAGGGTCAAAGACCCGAACTACGACTGGCTTGATTCCTCTTAAGGATACGTAGGTAGCCTATTAAATAGGTTCAGTCACTCGATCACTTGATCATCCTGCCAAATATGGAGCCTTACTCTTATCGACGACCCCGCTTCCTTCGAAAGAGCCGTCGCCGAGGGGCTACTGTAAGTGCTCCAATTTGAGCTTGTTAGTATTTTCGTTAGAAAATTAACGAAAGTTATAATATTCCTAATAATTCCTAACATTCCTAACATTTCTAACAAAGAAAGGGCAAAATGGGCATTGTTATTTAAGGATAAACCAAGGAAAGGAATCAAAAAAACAAAAGAAATTAAAGAAAACCAAAAAAAGAAACTGCTGGAACAAAAACTGGCTGTTTAATTTGAATTTTCAAAAGATTATTCCTTGTGTCCAAAGCCTGAAGCAGCATTTAATGAACAGTGCACGCTGAAGACCCCATCCACGCGGACATGTTTGCATTTTTCAGAGGGCTATAAATTGAGCCCTCCAGTCTCAAAAATAGAAAAGAAGAACACATTTCCTCAACTGCACTTTGGCGAAAATAGGGAGAAAACAGTGAGAATTCCATAGAATTGTCACCTTTTTCTCCACTATTCAACCAAAATCACACTCACTTAAACACTCTCATATTCAAGCCTTAAACACTCTTACATTCAAGCCTTCAAACACAAAACACAAGGAAGATAGGTATAAACTCCCTCTCCTTACCCTAAAATTCATCCATGCATGCATTTTCAAGCTACGAAATGTAGTTCATTCATCTTCTTGCCCTAGATCCAAGAAGATCACCATGGAAGTTCATCTCCATGGATGATCTTCTACAAGGATCTACATTATTTTCAAAATTTTCTTACTTTCTTGCAAAGAAAACCCATTTTCAAAACCCTAAAAATCATTTTTATACATCAAATCTCATTTTCAAAGGATAAAAATCCCTTTCCCAAGCAAATGAAGTGCTTAGTCCTAATGTACCCCAAGGATGGTTTGATATAGTTGATTCACCACTAAAATGTCAAGTGATCACTAATCAAAACCTAGGGAAATGGGGACAAGCATGGATGCCAAATCCCCCTTTTAATCATGTTTTTCTTTCTTGAGAAGTTGCTGTCCAGTAGCAATTTTCTAAGACCCCAGTCCATGGTCTAATTTTTTGGACACAGATAAACTTGGAATTTGGTGTTGACTACAAAATACTTTTTGTAGCCAACATCCAGATATTTCCAGACATATTTTTACTTTATTTTTTACGTGAGTAAAACTCCATTTTTCAAATTTTCTTTTAAAGGTCAGATCACCAGTCTCTGGGAGTCCAGATCTCATATCTGAGATTTCCAGAGGGTTTTGGGTCCTCAAATCTTCTCCAAAATGGAAAATTATTTCACAGAAATCTTATTTAAGGTGTCTGGAATAACTTTCATTCTCTGAGTTTTCTCATATTATGAAGTTTTAAAGC
>JAFEMH010006985.1:7500-85000 GCA_022495995.1 Adenophora triphylla var. japonica
CAACACTCTGGAGATTATTGTCTCATAAGTCGAACCCAGTTCGGACCCGGACGGGAAGGGAGAGAATTGAAATGTGGAATTACACGAAATTAAAGATGAAATAGCACCAGGGTAAGAGCGGCTCGATATTTGTTTTTTTCAAATTCAATTCTTTGGAGAGAGATAGAGAGAGAGAGGATGGGAGTGAGGGATTTAGAGGCTAGGTGTCTGATTAATTTGGTTTGAAAGTTTGAATTGGATTATCTGCTTGTTGTTCGTTCGGAAATTTTGAAATTTTAAATGAGCGCCAGTAAGAGTGTCAGGAGCTTCATCGGCTTCTCCTGGGAATGTAATTTTCTGTCCATTTTGCATACCCTTCTCCAAGACCTTCTTCTCCTGTACAACCATTTCGCCCTTGCATTGTGGGCAGCGGTCTTTCTCCTGGAAATTTTGAATTTTTTTTTTTTTATTAAACACCGACGGAATATTTCCGTCGCTGATAAATAAAAAATTATTAAATTATCAGCGGCGGAAATATTCCGTCGGTGTTTATTAAAAAAAAAAAAAAACCATTTAATTTCACCGTCGGAAATATTCCGTCGGTGTAATATTTCGAAAAGAAAAATAAAAAATATTTTAATTTCAGCGTCGGAATATTTCCGACGCTGATAATTAAAAATAAAAAAATGATATATTTTCACCTGGCGGAATAATTCCGTCATTGTTAAAGATTTAGCGGCGGAATATTCCGTCGTAATCAACGCCAAATTAGCGGCGGAAATAAACGAATATTCGAGGAATATTCTTTTTAGCGGCGGAATTTAGCGGCGGAATTAAATTCCGTCGCTAAATTTGACGCCAAAATAATTCCGACGCTAAATACTATATTCCGTCGCTAAATAGCGACGGAATCTGTCCGTCGCTGTTTTTTCCGTCGCTAAATGACCTGTTTCTGGTAGTGCGTCCTCAACTTCCTTGGTTGATCCTGCCTTGTGATCATGATCAACCCGGTCAATCTCAATGTCCAATTCGCCGCTGTTATAGTATCATGGAGAATAAGATCCATCATCTTTATTTTCCACAGGCTCATGGTAAGAAGTGCGTCGGATCATCCCACGGTTGGTTGATAATGGTGGAAGATGTTAGTCCCTCCATATTCATGCTAAATCCCCTCACGCAACAACGTATAGAACTTCCTCCCGTTACAACAATGCCCAACATTTTAGGTTTCAATAAGGAGGATGTGGGACGTGAATATATTTACCAAGATATTTCTTGTGGGGCAATTGATAGGATCAGCCTTAAGGACATTGAGGATTTTTTCACGACTAAGATCATCCTATCAAACGACCCGGAAGAAGAAGATTGCATAGCTGTGGCATTATGTGGATCGTTGAGTCGTTTGGTCTTTTGTAGAATTGGTGACAACAAGTGGACTCAAGTCGAACATGATTTAAAACCTCCACAAAACGATGTTGTTTACTCCGAAGGCAAGTTTTATTTTGTCAATTGCAACGGTAGGGTTTGTGTTTTTGATGTAGAGAATCCACAAGCCACGATATTTCATGAACCACCATCTGGTATCAACATATGCCATGCAATGTACTTGGCTGTCGACACATACGGGGCACTATTGCTCATCTCTAGAGGGGTGAAATTTTACGATAGCCTTTTAGAAGCTCAACATGAGAATGACTTTGACAACAATGTCGTCGAAGATGATGGCAACCATTTTTATAGGACCAAAGAGTTTAATGTTTTCACATTGGACGAGGAAAAGAATGAGTGGAATAAGGTGAGGGATATAGGGGATAATATCGTGTTTTTAGGTGAAAATCATAGCACTTGTTATTCGACAATCGAATTTCCAGAATGCAACAGGAATAGCATCTACTTCACCGATGACAACATCGAGTGGCAAGGCGGAATACACGAAGGACATGACGTTGGGATTTATAACATTGGGGATGGTTCAATCAAAAAAATTCCATGCTTTAAAGAAGACATGCCTCTCATGACCATTCTTCCTCGACCTGTTTGGTTTACACCTTCAATTCGTTCATCTAATACCGTTTGACCCTTTGTTTTTCCTCGTAGAAATTTCCGAAAATACAATTGTTTTACTTTTTGCCATACGTACAATAGGGTTTTATTTTACGAGATGTTTGATTTAATTTTTATTAATGTATTACTATGAGGAGTTTTCAATTATTTAGAATAATGTGTTAGATAGGGAAAATTTAGACAGACTAGTTTTCTTGTTATTATATACACTTGATGGTTTGTCACGTACTCAGACTATCCACAGTGGTTTAATACCACTCCCCCATTTCATCTAACACTTTTTACATTTTTTCTCATCCATCTAATATTTCATCTACCCATTTCATTTACCCCCACTCCAATGGCTAACTTAAATTAAATTTCAACTCCCTCCAACTCATCATTCTATACCCCACCACTTTGAGTGTTTTTTTTTTTTTGTCCAAATCAAATGAAACTTATATCAATTTGTAGGGAAAAAAAATTGATGGATTTTGGTGAAAAAAAAAAATTAAAAATTAATTTACTAGGTGATAATTAAGCTCAAATTGAAAAATGAGTGTTTTTTTTTTGTCCAAATCAAATGAAACTTATATCAATTTGTAGGGAAAAAAAATGATGAATTATGGTGAAAAAAAATAAAAAAAAAATTAATTTACTAGGTGATAATTCAGTTCAAAGATTTGGGATAAATTTTTTTTTCGAAAATCCAACTCGCCAATAAGAAGCTGACACGTGTTGGATATAAAAAAAAAAAAAAATGTTTCAGCTAGATGAAATTTTTCATCTAGCCAAGCCGACACCACCCTTTTAATGCTCCCATTGTAGTGAATCAGCTGGATGAAATGGATTTCATCCCCATTTCATCCGGCCCATTGTAGACAGTCTCAGAGCTGCCCCATGCCATGCCAGTATTTCTTCAAGAAAATAAGTTGTCGTCCTCTGAAGTTATATAAGTTCTCAATTCATAATAAGTTGTTTGGATTGCTATTTTGAGCTTTTGAACTTTCGGGTGGAAGGAGAGTTTGAATTTTAGGGTGATACGGAGGGAGTTTGAACGTGTATGTTAAACCTTAGATATTTAATGTATCTGACTTTTATTTTTGCGTAAGTTATAACGTGTAGAGCCGTCAATTTGGGTTGATCTCGTCGGGCCGGCTCGTTCCGTCATGCAATAAGTGTGGGGGTAGGTTTTAAAACTACTAACCCAAATAAAATTGGGCCAATTTGGGTTGGCCCATATGGGTGCGGGTCAAAACGGGTTCGGGGTGGGCAAGGACGGGCCAGCCCACTATATTTTTTATATTTTTTGGGCCACAAAATAACATCATTTTAAGTGAAAATTCAGGGGCTACATCGAATTTGTGAGCTCAATCCGTGAATCGTTAAGTGAGAGAGACTCGAGAGAAGTAAAGAATAGAAACGGTAAAACCCTAAGGAGACGTCGCCGCCCTCGTCGTCGTTTCCATCGCCGTCGGTGCACTCCATCATGAGCACTAATTCTTTGTTTTTACTGTCTACGATCCACACACATGTATCTATCTCTCTATCTTCATTTTTATTGACATTAATCTTTATTTCTATGATAATGATTTACCTGTCTTTGTTTGTAGCAATTTGTGTAAATTTTACTTGTGTTGTCTGCTTGAGAATTAGTTTATATTGACATGAATCTTTGTTTGTGTTAGTTTGACTGTCATGATTTTTGTTATCTTTTGAGATAGTAGTGTGTTTGACAGTTTCTGTTTGTTTGACTATTATGATTTTTTGTTTTTTGGTATCAGTTATGCACAATTTTAAGCCTAAATTTCGTTTATTTGATTGGCCCGCATGGCCACCAAGGTGGGTTGGTTTGGAATAACGTATTTTCAGCCCGCCAAAAATATAGGTCATCCCGTCCTGCCCCATTTAATGACGGACTTTAGCGGATTGAGCCCGCCCCACTCGCCAACCCGTATTGATATCTCTAGTTAATGTACTCTCTTCGTCCTATTAATAACTTCACTTTTTGCTATTTTGGGTGTCCCATTTAAAGCTTCACTTTTCCTTTTTTGGCAAAGAATCTTTACTATTTCACCCACTCATTCTTTCTCCTATTTTATTATTACACTCACAACATTTTTCAAATTTACTATTTTCTCCACTCATTCTCTCTCCTATTTTACTATTACACTTACAACATTTTTTTCCCCCTTAATTTACATGTTAGGTCAAAAATGATGAACTAATTATTGGGATGGAGGGAGTAGGCGGAGAGGGGACCAGTCGAAGGGAAGATATGTTATGGCAATTCCAACAATAGAAGTCTTGTTCTGTCATCTGTGAGTGCTTTGGGAATACTTTTGAAGCTGATTGGTCACTTCAAAGTACACATAAAGAAGCAACCTATAAGTCTTGTTCTTTTACTCTATTAATCATGTTTTATAGCCCTCTCTGTCAACTATCCAAAATCCACTTACAAATTAATTTCATTTTTTATTAAATTTCATAATTTATCATCTATATTCTATATCTATATATATATAAAAACAAGATAGTGGTAATAAAAGGGGGTTAGAGGGGCATTTTGGTCATTTCATAAGGTGGCAAACTTGCAAAAAACAAGGCCAAAATGCCACTTGTCATTCAGCGATTGGTTGTTTTTTTTTTTTTTTTTTAAGCGAATTGGACAAGTGTCGGCCTTAGGGGAAGGGCCAATTTTGACATTTCACAGGCGAGTGTATTGCACTCGCCGACAAGGGCGCGTGAAGCCTCCATTTTCCTTTTTTTTTTTTTTTTTTTTTGTATTTACCACGTGTCAACACACGATTTCTTTGTACATTTTTCGAAAAAAAATTAAATTATCCCATTTCTTTGACCTCAATTATTATATATTAATTTAAATTATTTTTTTTTCTTTTTTCACCAAAATTCATGATTTTTTATTCTCTTTAAATAGATACTTCTTTCATTTGATTTGGACAAAGAAAAAAATTCCTCTTTTTTAAATATAAATTTGTTAATTATCCTTAACTAATTTTTCAATTTCTTTTTAGTGAAAATTAATTAAGTGTAAAGTAATTTTTTAAATTATAAATGATAATAAAAAAATCTATTTTTTAAGTAGAGACTATTTTTATTTTATTTGGACACATAAAAAAAACCATTTTTTTAAATATAACTTTCTTATAAATGATAATGATAATGATAATATGGGGTATAGGATAATGAGTTGGAAGGGGTAATATGGTTATTGAGTTTATTCGATACATCAAACATTTTATTTAATTTATTTAAAATAAAATTGAATCATAGTAAATAAAGTATTAAGAAATACGAATATCGGAAAAGATGGTCATCATTTTTAAAAAATTATATTATAATAAATTATTTTTTTCTAAAAAAAAATTTCACCAAAATTCATAAAAAATAATTCTCTTTACATAGAGACTATTTTTCTTTGAATTGCACACATAAAAAAAACCATTTTTTAAATATAACTTTCTTAATTATCCTTTGTTAATTTTCCTTTTTAATTTTACAATATATTTTTAGTCACAATTAATGAAGTGTCAAGTTTTTATTTTATTATAAATGATAATGATAATAATAATAATTTGACTAATTATAAAAATAAAGAATATAAAAGAAAATAAAATTGATGGGGTATAGGATAATGAGTTGGAAGGGGTAATATGGTTATTGAGTTTATTCGATACATCAAACATTTTATTTAATTTATTTTAAAAAAATTGAATCATAGTAAATAAAGTATTAAGAAAGACGAATATCGGGAAAGATGGTCATCATTTTAAAAAAAATATATTATAATAAATTAATTTTTTCTAAAATATTAGGAAAAAATACCATTTTTTTAAATATAAAGTATTAGAAAAAAAATACCATTTTTTTAAAAATACCATTTTGGCTATTTGAGATTTACGTTTCGATACATCACACATTTTATTTAATTTATTTCAAAAAATATTAAGTCATAGTAAATAGAGTATTAATAATGACGAATATCAGGAAAGATGGTCATCATTCTTATAAAATTATGTTACAATAAATTCATTCTTTCTAAAAAAATATTTTCACCAAAATTCATAAACAAAATTATCTTTAAATTGAGACTATTTTCATTTGATTTGGACACATAAAAAAAATACCATTTTTTTAAATATAAATTTCTAATTTATCCTTTGTTAATTTTCCTTTTTAATTTTTCAATATGTTTTTAGTCAAAATTAATTAAGTGTCAAGTTCTTTTTTTTTAAATTATAAATGATAATGATAATATTCATAATTTTACTAATTATAAAAGAAATAATATAAAAGGAATTAAAATTGATGGGGTATATGATAATTAGTTGGAAGGGGTAATATGGTTATTGAGTTTATTCGATACATCAAACATTTTATTTATTTTATTTCAAAAAAATTTGAATCATAGTAAATAAAGTATTAATAAAGACGAATATCGGGAAAGATGGTTATCAATTATTTTATAATAACTTCTTTTTTTCCCCATTTCTTTGACCTCAATTATTTTATAATAAAGTATTTTTTTTAAAAAAAAATTTACACCATCATTCATACATGATAATAATAATAATTATTATTACTTTACTAATCATAAAAATAAAGAATATAAAATAAAATAAAAGTTGTAGGGTATAGGATGATGAGTTGGAATGAGTTGAATTTTAATGAACAAAATCATTGTGTATTTATAAAGTATATAGGGTTATTTAATATAATATATATATATATATATATATATATATATATATATATATATATATATATATATATATATATATATATATATATATATATATATATATATATATATATATATATATATATATATATATATGGGGGAGTGTAATCAATGTAGGCTTCGGTTTTTATTTAGTAAGTTGGATGGGGTAATATAGTTATTGTGTTTATTTTAGTTCGATATATCACACAATTTTTTTATTTTTTTATTTTTTTTAACATAGTAAATAAAGTATTAATAAAACTTTCAATGTTCCAATTCTTCTCAAAAAATTGTGTATTTATAAAGACGAATATTTGGAAAGATGGCCATCATTTTTAAAATTTTGATTGAAGTGGATGTCAATATTATAAGAAATAAAGATAGTGTAAAGTGGTATTTTAATTGTATATTTTTGTCTGAAAAGTGGCGCGTGTCATACACGCGCGTAAAGAAGCGCGTATATGAAGGTGAATTTTTTTTTTATTTGAATGGGACACTTGGTGTCCGTTCATTGGCCGATTGGATTCCCGATTTTTTTATCTGATTTCTTTAACATTTAAAAATAATAATACAAATTAATCGAAATTCAATTAAATTATAAATTTTTAAAATAATATTATAAATTAAGAATTATAAATTACAAATTTTAATTTAATATTTAAAATTTAAAAGTAAAAAAATTAAAATTAACATTTAAAAACAAAAGAGTTTTTTTGTGATATTCAGGGAGTTTTGTTGTAACAATCAACTTCTTTGGGTTGTTTTTTTCCTCTTTAATATCCATCTTTTAAAAGTTCTTTTTGGTAAATTGCCTTAGGATATGTTTGGCAACCTCAATTCCAAGACTTGAATTTGGAATTGGAAGAACAAAATGAATTCCATGGAACTAATTTAACCCTTTCAATTTCAATTCAATGGATTGGAATTGAGTTGCCAAACATGATTTATACAATTTTTACATTTTAAAAACTGTTTACTTATTTGTTTAATGACTAATTTATTATATTATATTTATATCTGATTAATGTATCATTATTGTCTGTAAAAAATATATTCTAAATTGTACGATATATTGTATATTTTTAATTTGAAGTTATTTATATTATTGTATTCCTTTTATGCTATGACTATTAATAAAATTCAAAGGTTTATATTTATTCATTGTTGACCTCCATATTAATCGATACTATGTTATTTGTCGTTTTCGATTATATTTCACATTAAAAAAAATTCACTATCACGATGATCCGAATATATTGATATGAAATGATGAGCTTCCTTCCTCTTTCGACAGTTGCGCTGACAATGTTGTCTTTTAAAGCTGTTTTTTACATTTTATAAAGATAAATCTCTCATTTAGTCATTTTATTTGATTTCCGTCTTCTTACGGATAAATAACTTCCCGTGCATCGCTGAAATGTAACACTAGAATTATTTTAGTGACATTCAATCTGATATTTGTATTGAGAATATAATTTTCAAATAAATGTTTTACAATGTATACAAACATCTTTATTTCCTTTTGTATTTTTTCCGATTTCAATTAGTTATTCGTTAGTAACTGCCCGTGCATCGCACGGGAGTCAAACTAGTATATATAATAATAAGATAGTGGTAATTAAAGGGGCTTTTAGGGGTATTTTTGTCTTTTCACATGGTGGCAATTTGGCAAAAAAATGGGCTGAAATGGCAGGTGTCGCGCTATGATTGGCCAGGTTTTTTTTTTTTTTTTTTTTTAAGCAAATAGGACAGGTGTCGGGAGTAGAAGGAAGGGTAAATCGGACTTTTCCATGGCGCGTGATATCCACGCGCCGACAAAGGCGCGTTATCCAGCCTTTTTTTTTTTTTTTTTTTAAAAAAATTCTATTTAACACGTGGCGCTCCATGATTGGTTGGAAGGATTTTCGAAAAAAAAAATTATCCTATTTCTTTGACCTCAATTATTTTATAATAAATTAATTTTTTTTAAAAAAAAAATTACACCAAAATTCATAATTTTTTTCCCTCTTTAAACAGAGACTTCTTTCATTTGATTTGGACACAGAAAAAAAATCCTCTTTTTTAAATATAAACTTCTTAATTATTATTTGCTAAATTTTTAATTTCTTTTTAGTGAAATTAATTAAGTGTGAAGTATTTTTTTTAATTATAAATGATAATAATAATTATAATAATAATTTTAGTAATTAAAAAAATAAATTATTTTGTACTAAATTAATTATTTTAAAAAAAAAATTACACCAAAATGCATTAAAAAAAGGGTTAATTACAATTTAGGGCCTGAAGTTTTGTATGAGGTCCCCAAAAGGGGCCTGACTTTTTTTTTTGGCGATTTAGGGCCTATACTTACAATTTCTTATCAAATAAGGGCTTATTGACGATTTCCGTTAATACTTAACGTCAATAAGCCCTTATTTGATAAGAAATCGTAAGTATAGGCCTTAAATCGCTAAAAAAAAAAAGTCAGGCCCCATTTGGGAATCTCATACAAGACTTCAGGCCCTAAATTGTAATTAACCCATAAATTTAATTTTCTACCTTTTTAAAATTTTCATTAAATCGCTAAAAAGAAATTTAACATCCCAATTTAACTATATTTAAAAAGGCATATGTAAATTATTTTTTACCTAATTTAACTAAATATAATAATTTTTTTGTTAAACACTATTGTTCATCGCGGTTTACAGTTTTTTGTTAATCTTCAAACATCCCAACTAAAATTATTGTATTATTTTTCCTTTTTTTTTTAATATAAATGAAAAAAATATGGTACATGAATTAAATGGGCATAGATAAAATCGGGCGAAACAAACTCCTCGTCGGTAGTTATCAAAATCTTGGTCAAAATTGAAATCACATTTCTTGCTGTTTTGATTGATTTTGGTGATGTGTTAAATCTGGTGGCGGGTATATGTTGGTGGGGTGGTGACTTTCAGGGCCGGCTCAGACATGGAACATTAGGTTCCTTTGCACAGAGCCCCAAATTTTGAAGGGCCCCAAATTTATCTATGCCCATTAAATATATACTCCCTCCGTCCCGCTAGTAACCGCACTGTTACTGTTTGCGCGGGAATTAAAGAAAAAAATAATGATATAAATGTTGTGAGTGTAAAAGTAAAATAGGAGAGAGAATGAGTGGAGGGAATAGTAAATTATAATGGTGTTGTGAGTATTAAAATAATGTAGGAGAGAGAATAAGTGGAGGGAATAATAAAGATTCTTTGCCATTTTAGGAAGTGTGCGGTTTGTAATGGGACGCCCAAATTAGAAAGTGTGCGATTTGTAGCGGGACAGAGGGAGTATATATATAACAGATTATTGTGTTAATTTTTTAAAGGGCAAATTGCAATTTAGAACCCTTTTTTAAATAAAATATTGAAGTTATATATAATTTTATGTTTTTATTTATTTTATTGAATTTAATATTTCTTTTAAGGAATTTAATGAAAATTCAAAAAAGGTAGAAAATTAAATTTATGGGTTAATTACAATTTAGGGTCTGAAGTCTTGTATGAGATTTTCAAATGGGGCCTGACTTTTTTTTTTTAGCGATTTAGGGCCTATACTTACAATTTCTTATCAAATAAGGGCTTATTGACGTTAAGTGTTAACGGAAATCGTTAATAAGCCCTTATTTGATAAGAAATTGTAAATATAGGCCCTAAATCGCCAAAAAAAAAAAAGTCAGGCCCCTTTTGGGGACCTCATACAAGACTTCAGGCCCTAAATTGTAATTAACCCTTAAAAAAAACCCTCTATAAATAGAGACTCCTTTCATTTGATGTTGACACAAAAAAAAAAATCCCTCTTCTTTAAATATAAATTTCTTAATTATGCTTTGCTAATTTTTCAATTTCTTTTTAGTCAAAATTTTCAATATATATATATATATACGGAGTATATATATATATATATTGGAGAATAGTAGTCATTTGTTTTTTTATCTTATTTACTCTTTCTTATGTAGAACGTAAAACTCATATTAGTTTCTTGGTTTAAATTTTTCATTAATTTCAAACTCATATTAGAAGTCAATATAATATAGTTTTAGCAATAAGTATAAAATAATTAGCTATTAATCGCTATCTCTCTTTATATATAAAAAAAATTGCTTAAGTTTTAAAATAAACGAGGGCACATTTGTAGCTACTCGGTTAGGATTGAAACTCTATGGAGGACAAAAAAATTACTGAAAATGAGTAGGTTATTTAAGAAGATTTGTATATCATGTTAAACATACACATGTACACACATAGTAAAACACATTAGAACAAAATATCAAGTAACTAAATGAGTTATAATATCAATTTTTATGAAATGAAATAAATTACTTTTATTAACAATTACCCAAATAAAGTGGATAGTAAATGATTTATTTTGATTCTTATTTTTTTATTGGTTAAAATTATGAGAGCCGTAAATTACACGGGCCTAAAGAGGCGCGTGAATGCATTAGGACTTTTTTTTTTTTAACATTGGACACGTGTCATCCGTATGTGGAAGGGCAATTTCGACATTTCTCTGGCGCGTGTACGTCACGCGCCGAGAACGGTGCGTTTATGCAGTTTTTTTCCCTTTTATTTTTTAATAATTTTTCCACGTTTCGCCCTTTGATTGGCTGGCTGAATTTTGGATTTTTTTTTACATCATATTTCTTTACCCTCGATTACTTTATAATAAATTAATTTTTTAAACTTTTTTTACACCAATATTCATAATTTTTTTCTCTTTAAATAGAGACTTCTTTCATTTGATTTTGACAGATAAAAAAAACCCTCTTTTTTAAATATAAATTTCTTAATTATCCTTTGTTAATTTTCATTTTTTCCAATATCTTTTTAGTAAAAAATAAATAAGTGTGAAGTATTTATTTTTAATTATAAATGATGATATATATGGTTATGTAATATAATAATAATTTATATCTATATATAAACAATATAAAATAAAATAAATGTGGGTTTTGGTTTCTATTAAATAATATAAAATAAAATAAAAGTGGTGGGGTATAGGATGATGAGTTGAAATGGTGTTGAATTTTTATAAACAAAACAATTGTGTATTTATAAAGTATATATGGTTATTTAATATAATAATAATTTATATATATATATATATATATACATACTCCTCCGTCCCACGTGAATGTGGACTAACTTTTTGGGTGTGGGAATTAAGGAAAAGTGATGTAAGAAAGAAAAAAAGTTAAATGTTGTGAGTATGAAAAATTAAATAGGAGAGAGAATGAGTGGGATGAATAGTGAGGAGAGAGAATGTTGTGAGTGTAAAAGTGAAGTAGGAGAGAGAATGAGTGGGTGGAATAGTGAATATTCTTTGCCATTTTGGAAAGTTTGCATTCACGTGGGACGGACCAAAATAGAAATAAGTTTGCATTCACGTGGGACGGAGGGAGTATATATATATATATATATATATATATATATATATATATATATATATATATATATATGGCTATTATTTAATAACCATATACTCCCTCCGTCCCACTATACTTGACACCCAAGGGGTGGGTTCAAAAACCAAGGAAAAAGAATAAAATAAAAAAAAATGTGTGGTGGAAAATGAAGAGAGAGAATGAGTGGGGTAAATAGTAGTGTTGGTTGAATAAATGTGTGGTAGAAAATGAAGAGAGAGAATGAGTGGTGAGGTAGAGTGAATATAAAAATATAAAAACTTGGTTATTTTTGGAAAGTGTCAAGTATAGTGGGACGGCCCAAAATGGAAAGAAGTGTCAAGTATAGTGGGACGGAGGGAGTATATACGAGGGATTGTAATGAATGTGAGTTTTGGTTTCTATTTAATAAGTGAGATGGGGTAATATGGTTATTGTGTTTATTTTAGTTCGATATATCAAACAATTTATTTATTTTTTTAAAAAAAATCTTTGAAGCATAGTAAATAAAGTATTAATAAATTAGTCGATTTTTCTATTCATCTCAAAATATTGTGTATTTATAAAGACGAATATCGGGAAAGATGGCCATCGTTTTTAAAATTTTGATTGAAGTGTATGTCAATATAATAAGAAATAAAGATAGTATAAATTTGTATTTTAAAATAGGAAGAGGAAGAAGTGGGTTGAGTTGGATGAGGAAGTGGGGGGTTTGGGAAAATTTCTTTTCATTTTACGAAATTGTTAGTATTTTTAGGATTTTTATTTTTCTCCTAAAAATTAAATAAGTTACATTGAAAATAAATATCATAATTATGTTCATAATGAGTTAATGTAAATAAATATGACATAATTTTTTAGATGTACGAGCATGATTTAATCGAAAATTTCCATTTGAAAAAGAATGATATTAATTTTTATTACATAACTGTACTATCCTTTTGGTATGAACAAATATTTTATTTTTATTTTAAAATTTCTCTTTGTCAAAAATAAATAAAATATCACCTTTTTTAACTTGATTTTCAATCTTCACCTTTTTTTACTAATTTCAATAACTTATTTCGTATGTGATAAACATGTTCGTGTGTTTTATTTACTTTTTAAATGATAAAATACTACAGAATTGTATATACAGAAATGCATATTCCTTATGATATTTTTTTTCCCTATTTTATTGTTTTCTAATTGTTATGTACTGACAATGTAGTCTTTAAGGAAGTATTCCATAATGTATAAACGAATTGATTTTTTTTTTTTTTTTTTTTTTTAGTTCAATTTTTATGCTTTGGATATATAGTACTGACCCGTGCATCGCACGGGAGTCAATCTAGTATTATCAAAACTAAAATTTAAAAGTAATTAGTAAATAGTAAATATTTTTATAATTTTTATCAAAAGTCAATATTTTCAAAATAATTAAAATGATTATTCATTTTAAAACACGATGAGACAATCTCATTTAATAATTTTTTTATTGGAGAGTATGTTTCATTTACTTTACTTTATCAAACCTATACTATTCAAATGATTAATATTAAGATTTATTTAAAAGAAAATACAAGATAAGATGATGAATTTCAGATTAAAAAAAAACAGTTCCTTCATCCCAAAATAAATATTCGAAATTATTTCTGATTTATTTTTTTATCAAGACTAAATTTAATTTTTATATTTTATTTTTTTGGGGAGCCAAAATCTTGCAAAAAACTAGTTTTTTCGTAACATAAGAAAAAAAACTAGTTTTAAAGCACTAAGTCTAACTAATAAGAGTGATGAACTGTTCTGAAAACTAATTTTTTATAACATTTAAAAAAAAAACAAATTTTTCACAAGAATTACTCTTTTGGGGAGGGGGTGAGACATAGGACATTTTATTTAATTTATTGAGGGTGGTATCAATCATACTTTTCAAATAATTGTAGCTAGGATTGTAACCACTTGTGCGGTGACTTGTGTCTACAGTTGTTCACACAAGTGTCAGCACAACAATGCAAACAACTTTGACAAGAAAATAACTTAAATAAACAGAATTTAAATGCAACGAAATATTAAACATTTCAGTAAAATATTCTTACTGAAAACCTTTTCATAAAACTGCAGCCTGTTTTGAGAACAAGTTGCACAATTAACAATTACAATGAAAAGAAACACTCTTACGAAAAGATTAAAACGAGTTCTAATCTAAGAACTATCAAACACTAAACCAATCTTGAAGACTCAAATTCTGATCTTCAAGAAACGAGAAAAACGCTCAAGGAATTATCTCTCTATGCTCGATATTGTCTTCGAAAATTCGCGAATTAAAATGAAGACGGATGTCTTCTTTATATAAACGAGCAAGCAATCCTTCTTCAACAAGGATTCAATCTCTTCCTTGTAAATCTGGATTCTTCCTTGTATATTCAAATTCTTCTTTCCTTATCACTAAGAGTCATTTCCTTTCTTGAGTTCTTACCTAAAATACATGAAACACATATCTAAACAAAAAATCAACCGTTAGTCAAAACCTAACTCTATATTTACAATTATTTTTTTAATCTATTTATGTAAAATAGTATACACTAATTTAATTATCAGAATCACAAAAATTTAAAAAAAAATATAAGAATATTTTCATATTCTTTCACTTTCCTTTTGTGTCTCTAATAAAAATATTTTCACTTGTCGTTTTATTCGTCTTTAAAGATATTTTATTTCTCCAAAGATAGAAAAGTAAGGGAGAAAGCCAAAACAACAAAACAAGGAAAAAGATAGAGTAATACTCCCTCCGTCCACCATTTTTTTTGAGCACGGGAATTATGGTAATGGGAGAGAAAAAAAATGTTGTGAGTGTAATTTGAAAATAGGAGAGAGAATTAGTGGAGGGAATAATAAATTATAATGGTGTTGTGAGTATTAAAATAATGTAGGAGAGAGAATGAGTGGAGGAAATAATAATATTTTATGTCCAAAAAAGGAAAGGTAAAGCTTCTAACGGGACGCCCTTTTGGGTAATTGGTGAAGCTTTTATTGGGACGGAGGAAGTATTAAAATTAATAATGAAATTGGAAATAATTTAAATTAGGCTATTATCATAGAAGCTTGGGATTTGAAATAATAAGCTTCTTTTTTTTTTTTTGTATGGGTCCCATCATTGCACGTGTTAAGTCAACTAATATAAGAGAGTTGGTGAATGGTTGCTATTGTCGGCACGTGGGGTTCCACAAATACAAATATTATCCTTCATTTATATTGTTGTTTACTCGATCGTTTAGACGTTTACCCATCGAGACGAATGCCCCTTTTTTTCTTCCTCATGGGGGCACTTAGATGTTGAATTATTTTTGATATTCTCGAAATTATATTCAAAAATGTATAGTCCCTCCGTCCCATTTAAATTTTTGCCATTTTAAATGTGACACGAAAATTAAGGAAAAAGTTAGTGAAGAAAATATTGTGAGTGTGAAAAGTGAGGTTGAAAAGAGAAAGTGAGATAGGAAATAGTGAGTTGATTGGTGTTGTGAGTATAAAAGTAAAGTAAGAAAAAGAATTAGTGGGTGAAATAATAATAAAAAATATCCATTTTAAAAAAGGTGAAGCTTTTAAAGGGACAACCATTTTAGCAAAAGGTGAAGCTTCAAATGGGACGGAGAAAGTATGTCTTAACTCTTACCCCCATTTGAATATTTTTTTCACAATTTTTCATTTTTTCTTAAAAACATTAAAAAACTCTTATATTTTATTAAGCAATTTGCTTCTATACCCAAAGTTATAAACTAAAATAACTCTTATATATAGTTATAAGAGTGAATTTATATTGGATGTGAGTTTATATAAGATTTTGATCTCGTACTTCAATAGTGTGTGGGCCACCTGCCTCAATCTCCCCTACACCAACAACAATTACGTGCAACTCCGATTAATTTCGGCGAACTCAACCTTCACTGGCCGAAACCTTCATACTCCGCCATAAACCGCACTATCAACCGCACTATCAGCCACCTTAAGCTTCAATTTTTGGACAAAGAGTCGTAGATTCAGGTTACTACCGTTGGTTCTAGCAATTTTCAGATGTAAGGTACGATTATTATTGAATGTCTTAGAGTTTAATTGTTCGAATTATAATTGTTAAATTGTTGTTTGGGATTAAATTGACTTTTGGATGAAATTTGGTTTAAAAAAATGATAGTTATGCAAAAATGAAAGTCGAGAAATAATATGATACACGTAATAATTTGTACTTCGTCTTATCCGAAATGACATAAATGTGGTTTTAGGCAGAAATTAAGAATAATATATAGTGGAGTAAGTGTTGTGAGTATGAAAAATGATGTAAGAGAGAGAATGTGGGGTAGTAAATAGTATGTGGATAGTTATTGTGAATATTACGAGTGAGTTTCAAGAATAAAGAAGTATTTAAAGTTTTCATTTTGAGAATGTGCATATTTAAATGGGATACCCGAAATGAAATGTGGGCACCCCAACCCGAAACCTAACACGTGTCCTGAGCCGGAGAGTCCAAACTAAGAAAGACCACCTGTAATTTTTGAAAACATTTGACTTTACTTGAAAGTAACTAAACTCTAACCTTAACATTCAAATACTAACTTGGAATCATCTCCACTTGGAGGAAAAGGGGTAAAACAAACTTTGAAAACTAACTCACTTTAGTTACACATTACAAAGTTCAAGTCACAAATAAAACCTTTACGAAAGTTGTTTTATAAACAAACTCCAACAAAGGAGTAATACTCAAAATACAACCCATCTAGAACATAACGTACCCAACAACCCAAAAGACAAGTACAAACTCCGCACCGTCCTCACTGGCCGGGTCCTCCTGTCTCAGTCCGATCTAAAACATTAAAGGGAGAAGGGTGAGAATAAATCTCAATAAGTTATTATGAATGCACAAGATGCCATGCAAGATGCAACACATACAAGGAGCATATAACACATTGGAAAAGCCGTAAACACCTTACATTACCTTGGTTTATCTTTTCCCGTCTGACCAATACATCGTACAACATCGGGAGATAAAACTTCACTCATCTTTGAACTGCTTGAGCATATTCACATCTTATAAGACCCGTTTTTCAGGGGATCATATAAAATACTAGCAATTCTGTAAGGCTTTTGGCTCAATACTGATGCTATAACCCCAATCTGTGGCCACAGAAGGAGACAGTCACAGGTATAACGTAATCCGATCACATTAGGTCACACTTTCCATAATTGATCGTATTCCGTTATACCTCTAAACATCAGCTGATTAACACAAGTTCAAGCACATAATAGTTACTTGAAATGAAATCCACCAAAGGGATGAGAATATAACAACATGGTAAAGCATACTCATGTTCAATCCATATCATAGTGCAACTTTCATTTCATACACTATATATATAATAATCAATGCATATGAACTCAAGTAAGGGTACTAGGTATCATAAACCAGCCCTACATGAACAATATGCAATAATATATAACCTCTATAAAGGTCCAAGTTCCATTTACCAAGTTGAAGTTACTTTGGTTAAGTTACGAATCAAGGCTGTCAAGCATTTTCCGAACAATATTTAAAGTACTTCCACTATTCCATTTTAACCAAGTAAGACACCATTATGTAGCTAAATTATTCTACTTTAATATAAGTTAAAGAGGGTTCACTTTGGTTCTAGTTTGAATAGGTTTTAAAGCCTTTGAAAATGATTCAGAGACTGCAGGGGAGGGCACGACTCGTGCCCCAGGGCAAGACTCGTGCCCCTTATAACCCCCACCAGATACGCTCGTCCCTATAAGGCACGACTTAGGCCAAAATCCAAGGGACGACTCGTGCCCGACTCGTGCCACAGAGCACGAGTCGTGCCCTCTGTCCAGAATTCAGAACAGAGTTTGAACCACATCAGTCACCAAGCCAAATGGACATATACCCCAATTTACTCTGTTTTAAGGTGATACAAATCAGTACCAAACAGCAACAATACCAACCCCAAACCATTCCATACTCTTTCCAACATAATCAAACACTAACCCATATCATTTTACTATCAAACCTTACTTCATTTTGCCATGCAATCAATTGTATCAAGGCATTAACACCCTAAGATAAGTATGAACCCATTTTCTTGCTATTACACAACCCAATCATACTCATTTCAATTTCCACTTTTCCAAAACCAAATCTTTCACAATAAAAGTGTTCCAAAAATATCACCAATCATATAAATCATTTTAATAACAACAATAATCAAAGAATGAACACTTTTTGAAGGAAATCATAATAACTTACTTAAATAGTGAAAATTGGAATATTTATTTGACCGGCTCTAAACGATCTCCTCTCCGCCACGAACAAGAATCTGCAAACCGTTTCGAAAACGAAGAAGTAATGAAGGCTATAGAATTTTTATAAGGTAGAACCTAGGGTTTGGTCATTCATGGAGTTTGGAGAAGAAGAGGGTACTGATCAAAATAACAAATAGTTTTCCTTTCCTTAATTCCATGAATAATTATAACATGTTACCCTAAAGCTCCTCTAAGATCCAAGGTAGAAGCAATTACACCTCAACTACTATTCTTTATAATTAAGCACCTTACAACTTTATAAACTAAATACTTTAAAATTTCAAATATTATAAAATCACTACAACAACTACCACTTCTAAACTTGACACAAAAGCACCTCAACCAATTAAAATCTTTTTATTAAAAAATTTCATTATTATTATTTCACCACCCGCTTTATATTTTATTTCATTTAGACCCTTTTTCATTAATTTTAATTCCTTTTCACCCAAAATTCACATAAGTTAGATAATGACCAACCTAACTTCACATAACCCATCCAAGCATATAAATAACGCATAAAGCCAACTAATAGCATAAAATGCACAAAATGAATTATTACCACCCGAACCTCACGTGCTCAACGTGTGATAAAGTAATGTTTAATTTTAGGGTCGTGATATGAAAATTTATGTCTTTTCGAGTGGGACAGAGGGAGTAAGTTATTTGGACAAAGTAATATACTCCCTTTTGCTTAAAATGATTTTCACTTTTTTAGCTGTTACTATGAACGAACTTTGATCAATAATTTTAAATTAATTTAATTATTTTTGTTATAACAGAGTCTATGTAGAAGAGAGAAAATAAATAAATCACACAACATAACGATATATGTGGTTCACCAACTTGACTACGTCCATGGGCAGAGGCAAGAATTATCAACTGGCAATCACCGAATACAATCTCTAATCTAATGCACGAATCATTGCAAGGAATTCACAACTGTGCAAACCCTAGATCTACAGAACCAACAAAGAAACAAGAAAACCCAGGGACACCTAGAATTATTGATATGTCTATCACACCAGGAATTACAACCGAACAAACTGCTAGAAAATATGCCTTATTTATACTTGTCTATTCCTAGCCCTGCCAGGTTTTAGAGTCATGCACCAAAACTACCAGAAAAAGATGTTGATCAGGCCCAAACCGGATTACCAAAAAAGTCCGCACGGATCTTGCTGCCTTGGGTGCGGTCGCCCCAAGTGAGGGTGCGATCCCCCCCTTTCTCCCAAACAGGCACCGCGCTGCATGGGCGCGATCACCCCCTTTTTCCAGTGAATCAGCGATCGCGCGCCCCATACCGTGCGATCGCTCCCCTTTGGATGTTGTCATGAAATTCAAATTTCGTTGTTTTAATCCCCTAATTTACACCAAATTAGATGGCATCAAACCCAATAAATTTAATAAAATTTTAAATTTTTTATTAATAGTATTGTTGATGGTGTATCAATAACAAGTTTTAGATTTTTATCTATATAATTAAATAAATTTAAAATTATTTCTTAAAGTTTATTCGTAATAATGACAAAAAAAAATGAAAAATCAGTTTGAGACGAACGTAGTATGGTTAAAGATAAGGAAAAGTGTTTATTTCTAATTATTTTTTTAGATTAATTATAAAAAACGTGATAAGTTATGAAAAATGACAAGGATGTGTCCATAATCACATAAGAATTGAATTATGTACTAGTATGGTCATCTAATCCAACTACTTAAAAGGAAAGTTGAGATACAGTGATAATGATGAATTTGCTATTGTGCAAACCTACATTTCATGCATTTTCAATATTTAAAGCGCTCAAAAGTGTTTTTTTTTTTTACTCCCTCCGTTCCACCAAAATAGATACTTTTAGTCAAAAGGGTGTAACTTTGACCAAGGGTTTATATAAAAAATAATGATCCTAATAAAAATCTAAAAATCATTATTGAAAGTATTATCAATCATGATACAATAATAATTTTTAAATTTTTATTAGAATCATTATTTTTTATATAAACCCTTGGTCAAAGTTACACCCTTTAAACTAAAAGTATCTATTTTGGTGGGACGGAGGGAGTATATGCTTGCAAACTTCAAATCAGTGGCCAGGGCCGGCCCTATGAGCAAGCAAAGAAAGAAAGAAAGTCGCTCTTTTCGGTCACCGTAAATAGCAAAATTTGGGGCCTTAAAATACGCAAATTAAGAAAAATAGGAGAGAGGAGAAAGTGTTATGAGTATAAAAGTAAAATAGGAGAAAAAATGAGTGGAGAAAATAGTAAATTTGAAAATTGTTGTGAGTGTAAAAGTAAAATAGGAGAGAGAATTAGTGGGTGAAATAGTAAAGATTCTTTGTCATTTTAGGAAAAGTGAAGCTTTTAACGGAATATCCATTTTGACAAAAAGTGAAGTTATTAATGGAACGAGGGGAGTATTATTTTTTGCTATATAAAAAATCTTGAAATGATAATACAGGTTGTTCGATTGTCATCATGGTTAACTAAATGGCTCGAAAACTTTACACTCATTCTATTTGTAAGCGTTCGGCCCTCTGAACTCGGGGTGTGCTCGGTATGGCTTGGCTTGGTTTTAGGCTAGAATCGTTATCGAATCAAAAGTATTCGCTTTCTAATTTTAACAAATCGCGACCACTCGATTTTAGCTCGATTCGGTGTAGTCGATTTTCGACTTCGGTAAGTATCGATTCGATAATATTCGATCTTGACTATGATAAGATAATAATAATAAACTTAGAGAGCTCGAGTTAAGTATCTGTTACAAATTAAGCTTCTTGTGAGGGAGGAAATATGCAATATTGAATTCAACTATGCATCAACTGACAAATGTACTTTAACATGTAAGAATTTTACCTAGACCTATGGACTTCACTTAATACATGTGGTTTGTTTGCCAAGTTCATAATTCCACTTTCTTTCTGTTCTTTTTTTCCCCTTCATGACGTTTGAATGCTCTTCTTAATTAGTGTATTTAATTCCATTTTGGTTGAGTATTTTTCAAATGGGATAAGAACCTGTGAATTGGAGAGTCATAATCACTGATGACCGAGTCATTAATCCAGTATTTTTAATTAAAAATTCTACTCCGCGGTTGAAGATAATTTTTATTTATTTAATATATATGAAAACTGAATAGATGTAAAACTATAGTAAATATTAGGAATATTTATTGTTTAGAAGAATATCGGTACGGTTCGGTGTGAGTAATCGGCATGAAATCATGTATCCCAAATCGAACCGATAGATTCGATTTTTCAATATTTCATAAATCGTCCCTACCCAATTAACCGTTGGTACGATTTATCGGCGTCGATTTTTTCGATTTTATTCGTTTATTTCGATTTTTCGGTTTTTCAGCTCACCCCTAACCCCTACTCTGAACTACAATTTTTTTCTTTTTTTTCTTCTTCTATACTTAAAATGTAGGTTAGGCCTATATTTTCAAATATATATATATATATATATATATATATATATATATATATATATATATATATATATATATATATATATATATATATTATATTCATTTTTCATAATTATCACTAATTTTTTATATTCAATCATTTGCAATTATCATTTAAATTTTACTGTAACGGTTCTTTAAATTATTTGCAATTATCTAAGAAAAATGTTAACACAATCAATTACCCTGTCCAATTTTTCATGTCCACTCTTAATATTAAGTAAATATCCCAAGTCTCATTAGTTTACGATTTAATTTAGAGTTCAACTATTAAAAACCGTTAAAACGTAAGCGTAAATAAAGACGAAAAAATATATATTATGTAGAAATAACGATGAATGACGTAAAAATAATAGAAAAATAGAGATTCACCACTACACAATTGTATACAATGGCCGATATAGGATGTTTCGACGGCGGAGGCACAATTTACACTATAAAAGTTTAAAGTAATTTTATTTCAAACACGACTAAATTATAATACATAACTTAAAACATAAGTTAATTATAAACATATGCTAATCTTTAACCCACCGTTTTCTTTTTATTGTTTACTTGAAAATAGTAAGCTTGTGTCGTAAAGAAATTTAAAAATACGATATTTACATTATTGTTGTTTTAATGATGACATCATGTAGGAAGCATTCTTGAAATTAATCTCGTAATTTATTTCTTATATGTTTCGAACCTTCTTTTTTTACAAACAAGAAAAAATCATTTATCACAATAGTGGCAAAAAAATTAATTTGAATAATAAATAAAAATTATTTATGCTATGATGATAAAAGAATTTAAGTAAAATTTTAAAAAAGAGTTCATTTCCCATATAAGAGGCTAAAGATAATTTGAAATTTTTTTAGCTATCGGGATTTGAAACCTGATCATTAGTGATAAACTCTAACAGCTTACCAACTGAATTGGTAATAAGATATGTCAATACACTTAGTAAATAATGTAATTTTTTTTAATTATAAATAGAATTTGATTGAGTGCACGTGCACTCCCACCTGCTACACTAAATTCGCCCATGACGGCCTATTGATACTAAAAAATTGAGGGGCTCAATCAAATTATTGGCTCAGAGGCACAAAATTCAACGAACCGGCCGTCAGTGGCTAAGCCAAACAATTTTGTAAAGAGAGTAAAGTTTGCATTGAAATAAATAGATATTATAATTATGCAATTCAAATTTAATAAAAAAAGGTGTAAAAAAGTTAGTGCAAATTTTATAAAAAAATTAATGAGATTAAAATTAATAAAACAATTATTTTAGTTATAAAATGTCATTTATTAAAATTCCAAAATGCTAATTATGACAGCTTCCAAAATTGAAAGGGTCACGTGACCTCATTCCGCGACTGTGGATTCACTACCTACTTAAGTTTATATCACTTCACTAGTAAAGGGTGAATTTTATTTGCAAGGCACGATTTATATAAGGCACATGAAAATGATTTAATTGTCCTCATATATAAAGTAAAACCCTCTCAATTTCTCTCATTCCCTTCAACACCGTTCACCGGCTTCTCTTTGATCCTCCTCTTTACCTAATTTTAGTATATCGAACTTTATGTATCGTAGGTGTAATTTGCACTAGTTTAATTGATGCTGTTTATGCTTTGAATTGCGTGATTTTGGATTGGAGCTTTAGTTGTTTTACCAGAATCTAGGGTTTTCCTACTGTTCATCTGTGTGAAGGAGGCGGTTCGCCACAACTTGAATTGAACTATCGGCTCTGACCTAACAGGATCCATCGGCGGGCGACCCACCAGCGCTCTCTCCCATTCTCTCTATCTCGTTCGATTACCGTGCTCTCTCTCTAGAACTCTATCTTTCTCTCTCTTCAACTACTCCTTACAGATTGGATTACTGTGTGACACGATACACCCAGAATGAGATGTTGATGAACTGGGTTTGAATTTGTTGTTTAGAATTTCATTGATGAACTGGGTTTGAAATTGAAGTGCGAAATATGTTTCTGGACTGTGATTATTTTGTGTAATTTTACACGAGATGTTTCACAACAGTTCGTGTAAAATTACACGAAATGGTTCCAAAAATTTCGTATATAGGCACACGAAACACAATGGAACAATGTTTAGGTTGTTTCGTATGCCTATACACGAAACTGGTCCTTCTATCTCGTATGAAAATGCACGAAATAATTGTTAATATTTCGTGTAAATCTACACGAAATAACTCAATACATTTCGTGTATTTTCATATGAAACATAACTGACAACGTCGTGTATAATCACACGAAACGTCTGCGTACGGGAGGGACATTTTTGTCCATTTTCCGTGCCTTGCAAATGAGGTGCCTTGCAAATAACCACGCCCCTAGTAAAGCCCGTGATCGAGAATACGTGGTATTTTTTTAATTAAAAGTGAGGACAAAATGGAAAATGGACAACTTAGTGAGGGTAATGTGACGACCCCAACCCTAGGCACTAATTTTAAATATTAAATTATATGCTTTTAATATTTATGTTAGCTTTATGTGTTCAATTATGTCTTTAAATTCTTAATTTAAGATAAATTGGGTGAGAAGTAAATTTAGAATCTTTTATGAATTTATTAGACATTAAATAAGAACCTTGGAGAAATAATAAAAAAATAGAAAATAGATAAATATATGAGGAGGTTAAAATGGGTAGAATAATTAATTAAGGGGAAGGGTAAATTAAATTGGGGTGAAAGCCTTTTGTAGATATTTTCTTGGGGGGGGGGGGGCAAAGAAGTCTTACTCCCCCTAGGCTTGACATGTGTCCAACTCCCTCACCTCCTCTTACTTCCTCCTCCATTATTCCCATACTTCCTCCTAGCAAGACCTTGAGAGAACTCCATGGAAGCTCTCAACTCATCTTCTTGAAGCCAAGCCATTTCTCCACCAAATTCAAGTCTAGGAGCATCATTGAAGTTGGATCATCTAGGAGAATCCATCAAGTTAGAAAGATCACCCTTCCATTATAAAACCCTAAGGTGAGTTGTTATGATTCCCTTCTTCTACTTGTTCATAAGTTCTTTAAATATTGTTCTTGCCCTTATGATGTTGATTTCATGCTTGGGAAACCTTAATGGAAGTTGGATGATTGGAAAATGAAATTAGTTGAAGCTAGGGTTCAATGAAGATAATCAAAAAGGTTTGAAATGGGTGGAATTTGTAGTGATAAATGATCTAGGGTTTCTTGGTTTTGAGTTTACATGTTTTGTATGAGACTTGGTAAGGTTAAGGTATCCTTTGGTGTTCTTGAAATAAGCAATGGTAGAAGGAAAGGAGAACTAGGTTTAAAAAGGATTAAAATCTGAATTTGGGCTGGAAGGAGGCTTGGGCGGTCGCCCGTAGGGGCCGAGCGGCCGCCCATCATGGCAAAAGAGCTCACAATTGCTTTGAAAATCCACTTGGGCGGTCGCCCAGTGGTGAGGGCGGTCGCCCGTAGTGGCGTAAACTTACATCCTCTTTGGAAATCCACTGGCGGTCGCCCGAAGTGGTATGGGCGGTCGCCCGCTGACCCCTGAACCAACTCTTTAGTTTGAACTAGAATCGTTTAGCAAGTTTGTTTGGCCACTTATAAATCGTGACTCCCACTTGGTAATTGAACTTGAACCTTCATAGAGGCCTTGTATCCTCGTATATGGAAATTGTAGGGTGGGTTAATGATACCTTGTTTCCTTACTTGATATTATATACATTATTGATGTTGTTTAGTGTATTCATAAATTGTTACACTTTGATATTGATTGGGCATGAGTATATATTACCGTGTGGCTATTGTTATCCCTTTTGTGGATTTTATTTCAAGTAACTATTATGTGCTTGATGATCTGTTAATCAGCTGATATTTGGGGGTATAACGTAATACGATCAATTATGGAAGTGTGACCTAAGGTGATCGGATTATGTTATACCTGTGACCGTCCCCTCCTGTGGCCCACTGAGTTGTGGTTATAGCATCTGTATTGAGCCAAAAGCCTTACAGAGTTGCTACTATCTTATTTGGTTCCCTGAAAAATGGGTCTTATAAGATGTGAGTATTGCTTAAGCAGCTCACTTAAGATTGGAGTATTATTATACCCAATGTTGTACGACTATTGTTCAGACGGGAAAAGGTAAACCAAAGGTAACGTAAGGTGTTTACAGTTTTTCCAACGTGTTATGTGTTGCATTTATTTGGCATATTGTTGCATCCATAATAGCTTGCTGAGATTTATTCTCACCCCTCTCCCTTTAATGTTTTAGATCCCGAGACAGGCGGATCGGCCAAGTAAGGACGGAGAGGAGTTTGGAAGTAATCTTTTGGGTATTGTCGGGGTATGTATAGGTTGGCGTATAAAATGTATTTTAGTAATTCCTTCTTGGAGTTTGTAATTATAAACTTTAATTTCTACGTCATAACCTTAATCTTTTGTAATTAAACAGTGTTCGCTTTCAAAGTTAGTCAACTCCTCCTCCAAAGTGGAGTGGAGTAGAGTTCTTTTGAAATTGTTATGTTATTAATGTTTATATTTGAAAGTCAAAGTAAAGTTTTAAAAGTTTAGTGTTTTTGGGTTAGTTTGAGGACGCTCCAACTCGGGACACGTGTAGGTTCCGGGTCGGGGTCCTCACGGTTAATATCGAGCTCGGTTAGAATTCTCGGGTAGAGTCTAGGCGAGTGAGAGTGTGTGATAACTGACGTCGAGTGTTTAATGCAGGAGTTTGTTATAATGGCGGGAAATGATGGTGATCAGAATCGGGCTTTGGGTGATGGTGGTAATCCGAATGTTGAAATGATGGATATGTTCCGAGTGTTTCTTCAGACTATGGCAAATCAGAATCAAGGTAGGCAGCAGCCGGAGGGCAGACAAGGGCAACATGGTCTAGAGAAGTTCGTGAAGATGTCTCCTCCTAGCTTCAACGGAGATCCGGATCCGGTGAAGGCTGAGAGGTGGCTTGAGGCCATGAATAAGATTTTCGCAGCTATGGAGAGTTCGGATGCGGAGAAGGTGAGATGCGCCGTTTTCAAGTTGGAAGGACCCGCGGAGCACTGGTGGCAGGTAGTGAAGGATGTTTGGGACCGGGATTTGACACCGCAGACTTGGGAGAACTTTACACGCAAGTTCCGGGATCACTTCGTGCCAATGGTTACTAGAGACAAGAAGGAAGTCGAGTTTCTGAAACTGGAGCAAGGGACCATGACTATAGCACAGTATTCAGCAAAGTTCACAGAGTTAGCCCGATATTGTCCTCATTTGGTGCCGGATGAGGAGAGGCGGATCTACCGGTTTGTGAAGGGTTTAAGGGTTGAGTTCCGGAAGCAGTTATTGACGCATAACTTCGCCAACTTCCAAGCAGCAGTGAATATGGCGTATCGGATTGAGAATGACATAGAGGAGCATCGTGGTAAGAATGAAGGCGGAAACAGAAATAGATTCCAAGGTCAAGGTTCGGGACAGAATAGAGCGCAGCCTAGGACATTCACTCCGGGGGCAAATCGAGGAGGAAATGTGACGACTCCGGCAAATCGTTCGACTCCAGGTCAGTTTGGGACAGTGTGCGGTTATTGTAAGAAGCTAGGGCATTCGGAGGACAAGTGTTGGAGCAAGCAAGGAAAATGTTTAGAGTGTGGGGCGACAGGCCATTTCCGGAAGAATTGTCCCAGGTGGCAGAATAAGCAAGCTTCGGGTACCGGATTTGGGGGACAAGGTAGTGGTGTGAAGAGAGGTGTAGACGGGAAACCCAAAGATAGGGTGCAAGGTCGAGTGTTCGCCTTGGGTCAAGGAGAGGTCGATCCCAATGCTGTCATTAGAGGTATAGTTCCTGTCTCAGGAGTTAAGGCCCGCATTCTTATAGATCCCGGGTCTTCCCATTCATTTGTGGCATCACATTTTGCATTCTCATTGCATACTTTGCCTGAATCTATGCCTTATGTGTTGGAGGTCTCTACTCCTATGGGAGAGTGCCTCACATCTTCTTTGATATATCCTGGTTGTGATGTGACAATATGTGGGCATGTATTGCCGGTGGATTTGGTCGAGTTACCAATCCGTGATTTTGATGTGACCCTTGGAATGGATTGGTTGAGTCAGTGTCATGCTTTGGTAGACTGTCGTAGAAAGCGAGTCTCATTTGCTATGCCTGATGTGCCTACTTTTATATTTGATGCGGATAGATCTATGTTCGGTTTACATGTCATTTCTGCTTTAAAGGCTAGGAAGATGCTATCTAAGGGGTGTGCGGGTTACTTGGCTTATGTGGTAGATTCCAATAAGAAGTCTCCCGAGTTAGCTCATGTTCCGGTTGTCAATGAATTTAGTGATGTGTTTTCTAGTGAGTACTCTATGCCTCCGGATCGTGAGGTAGAATTTTGTATTGACTTAGTGCCCGGTACCGCACCTATCTCAAAAGCACCCTATAGAATGGCTCCGGCCGAGTTAAAAGAGTTGAAGGTCCAATTGCAAGAATTGTTAGACCGAGGTTTTATTCGTCCTAGTGTGTCTCCGTGGGGAGCACCGGTCTTATTTGTTAGGAAGAAGGATGGTACCTTACGATTGTGTATTGACTATCGTTTGTTGAACCAAGCCACCATTAAGAATAAATATCCTCTTCCGCATATAGATGATTTGTTTGACCAACTCCAAGGTTCCGTTATCTACTCAAAGCTTGATTTGAGAAGCGGATACCATCAGTTGAAGATTAGGCCGGATGATATTGCTAAGACAGCTTTCCGAACTAGATATGGTCATTATGAGTTTGTTGTGATGCCCTTCGGATTGACTAATGCTCCAGCCGTGTCTATGGATATGATGAACCGTGTCTTCAAGCCTTATCTTGATAGCTTTGTGGTAGTGTTCATAGATGATATTCTTGTTTACTCTAAGTCCCGGGAAGAGCACGAGAAGCATTTGAGGATTGTCTTGTCCGTTCTTCGTGAGAAGCAGTTGTACGCTAAGTTCAGCAAGTGCGAGTTTTGGCTTGAGCAGATTTCTTTCTTGGGGCATGTGGTGTCGAGTTCGGGAATTTCCGTGGATCCTTCAAAGATTGAAGCCGTGGTTAATTGGAAGCAACCTTCGACTGTGACCGAGGTCCGTAGTTTTCTTGGTTTGGCGGGGTATTATCGGAGGTTCATTGAAGGGTTTTCTCGGATTGCGACTCCGTTGACTAGGTTGACTCGGAAGGATGTATCGTTTGTATGGGATTCCAAGTGTGAAGAAAGTTTTAATGAATTGAAGAAAGAGGTTGACGACGGCTCCTGTTCTTACCCTTCCGGATGGTTGTGAGAATTTTGTGATCTATAGTGATGCCTCGAAGGCGGGTTTGGGATGTGTCCTCATGCAAAATGGGAAGGTTATTGCGTATGCCTCTAGGAAGTTATCACCGGCGGAACAGAATTACCCTACTCATGATATGGAATTGGCGGCGATTGTATTTGCGTTGCATAAGTGGAAACACTACCTTTATGGGGCGAAGTTTGAGATTTTCACCGATCATAAGAGTTTGAAATACTTATTTACCCAAAAGGAGCTGAACAACCGACAAAGGAGATGGCTTGAGTTTTTGAAGGATTTTGATTGTATAATTTCTTATCATCCGGGGAAGGCCAATGTAGTGGCGGATGCGATTAGCCGAAAGGCGTATGTGTCAGCTTTGAGTTCTCGAGAATTGAAGAGTGAAGTAATCATTGCGAATGTTCGAGCCGTTCCGACATTGTATGGAGATTTGAAGGAAGCTCAACAAGGTGATCCGGAGTTGAAGAAAATTTTTGATCAAGTGCAAGATGGGAAAGTCGGGGAATTTGCGTTGAATAGAGAAGGGATTTTAACCTTTCAAGGGAGAATTTGCGTTCCTTCATCACCGAAAATTAAGAGGCGTGTATTAGAGGATGGCCATAAGTCCAAGTTTGCGATTCACCCGGGTAGTACGAAAATGTATCAAGACTTGAAGCGTGGATATTGGTGGAATGGAATGAAAAGGGAAATTGCGGATTATGTTTCTAAGTGTTTGACTTGTCAACAAATTAAGGCCGAGCATCAGAGACCGGCGGAACTACTTCAACCGTTGGATATTTCGGAGTGGAAATGGGAAGGGATCTCGATGGATTTTGTTTCGGGTTTACCTCTTACCGCGAAGAAGATGGATGCTATTTGGGTTATTGTGGATAGGTTGACAAAGTCGGCTCATTTTCTTCCGGTGTCAACCAAGTTTTCGTTGGAGAAGTTAGCCCAGTTGTATATGAAGGAGATTGTGAGACTTCACGGGGTTCCAGTTAGTATTGTTTCCGATAGAGATCCGAGGTTCACTTCTAGATTTTGGAGAGCATTGCATGAAGCCTTGGGTTCTAAGTTGTGTTTTAGTACGGCGTTTCATCCTCAAACCGACGGTCAGTCCGAGAGAACTATTCAGATACTTGAGGATATGTTACGGGCTTGTGTGATGGATTTCCAATTATCGTGGGAGGATCATCTACCGTTAGTTGAGTTTGCTTACAATAAAAGCTATCAGTCTAGTATTGAGATGGCTCCGTATGAGGCGTTGTATGGTAGAAAGTGTAGATCTCCGATGTGTTGGGATGAGGTAGGTGAAGCGAGACTTTGGGGCCCGGATTTGGTTAGAGGTTCTACGGAGAAGATCAAGGTGACTCGGGATAGATTGAAGACGGCTCAGAGTAGACAGAAAAGCTACGCCGACAATAGAAGGCGGGATTTATCTTTTCGGGTTGGTGACTTTGTGTTCTTGAAGGTCTCTCTGAGGACGGGAATTAAAAGGTTTGGTAATAAGGGTAAGTTGGCTCCGAGGTTTGTAGGTCCGTTTGAGATTCTAGAGAAGATTGGGGATTTGGCTTACCGGTTGGCGTTACCCCCGTCTTTTTCTTTGCTTCATGATGTGTTTCACGTTTCTATGTTAAGGAAGTATTGTCATGACCCCTCCCATGTTTTGAGTTCTCCCCCCGACGATGTTCAGGCGGACATGTCTTATGTGGAAGAACCGTTAAGAGTCTTAGAATTTCAAGTTAAGGAGTTGAGAACTAAGAGTATCCCGATAGTGAAAGTCCTTTGGAAGAATCATACCGTCGAGGAAGCGACGTGGGAGCTAGAGTCGGAGATGAAGGCGAAATACCCTTGGTTGTTTGAGAATTCAAGTAAGTCTTTTAAAATTCAGGTCGAATTTTCTTTAAGGGGGAGTGAGTGTGACGATCCCAACCCTAGGCACTAATTTTAAATATTAAATTATATGCTTTTAATATTTATGTTAGCTTTATGTGTTCAATTATGTCTTTAAATTCTTAATTTAAGATAAATTGGGTGAGAAGTAAATTTAGAATCTTTTATGAATTTATTAGACATTAAATAAGAACCTTGGAAAAATAATAAAAAAAATAGAAAATAGATAAATATATGAGGAGGTTAAAATGGGTAGAATAATTAATTAAGGGGAAGGGTAAATTAAATTGGGGTGAAAGCCTTTTGTAGATATTTTCTTGGAGGGGGGGGCAAAGAAGTCTTACTCCCCCTAGGCTTGACATGTGTCCAACTCCCTCACCTCCTCTTACTTCCTCCTCCATTATTCCCATACTTCCTCCTAGCAAGACCTTGAGAGAACTCCATGGAAGCTCTCAACTCATCTTCTTGAAGCCAAGCCATTTCTCCACCAAATTCAAGTCTAGGAGCATCATTAAAGTTGGATCATCTAGGAGAATCCATCGAGTTAGAAAGATCACCCTTCCATTATAAAACCCTAAGGTGAGTTGTTATGATTCCCTTCTTCTACTTGTTCATAAGTTCTTTAAATATTGTTCTTGCCCTTATGATGTTGATTTCATGCTTGGGAAACCTTAATGAAAGTTGGATGATTGGAAAATGAAATTAGTTGAAGCTAGGGTTCAATGAAGATAATCAAAAAGGTTTGAAATGAGTGGAATTTGTAGTGATAAATGATCTAGGGTTTCTTGATTTTGAGTTTACATGTTTTGTATGAGACTTGGTAAGGTTAAGGTATCCTTTGGTGTTCTTGAAATAAGCAATGGTAGAAGGAAAGGAGAACTAGGTTTAAAAAGGATTAAAATCTGAATTTGGGCTGGAAGGAGGCTTGGGCGGTCGCCCATGGGGGGCTGAGCGGCCGCCCATCATGGCAGTAGCTCACAATTGCTTTGAAAATCCACTTGGGCGGTCGCCCAAGTGGTGAGGGCGGTCGCCCATAGTTGCAGAAACTTACATCCTCTTTGGAAATCCACTTGGGCGGTCGCCCAAGTGGTATGGCGTCGCCCGCTGACCACTGAACCAACTCTTTGGTTTGAACTAGAATCGTTTAGCAAGTTTGTTTGGCCACTTATAAATCGTGACTCCCACTTGGTAATTGAACTTGAACCTTCATAGAGGCCTTGTATCCTCGTATATGGAAATTGTAGGGTGGGTTAATGATACCTTGTTTTCTTACTTGATATTATATACATTATTGATGTTGTTTAGTGTATTCATAAATTGTTACACTTTGATATTGATTGGGCATGAGTATATATTACCGTGTGGCTATTGTTATCCCTTTTGTGGATTTTATTTCAAGTAACTATTATGTGCTTGATGATACATTAATCGGTGATATTGGGGGTATAACGTAATACGATCAATTATGGAAGTGTGACCTAATGTGATCGGATTATGTTATACCTGTGACCGTCCCCTCCTGTGGCCACAGGTTGGGGTTATAGCATCTGTATTGAGCCAAAAGCCTTACAGAGTTGCTACTATCTTATTTGGTTCCCTGAAAAATGGGTCTTATAAGATGTGAGTATTGCTTAAGCAGCTCACTTAAGATTGGAGTATTATTATACCCAATGTTGTACGACTATTGTTCAGACGGGAAAAGGTAAACCAAAGGTAACGTAAGGTGTTTACAGTTTTTCCAACGTGTTATGTGTTGCATTTATTTGGCATATTGTTGCATCCATAATAGCTTGCTGAGATTTATTCTCACCCCTCTCCCTTTAATGTTTTAGATCCCGAGACAGGCGGACCGGCCAAGTAAGGACGGAGAGAGTTTGGAAGTAATCTTTTGGGTATTGTCGGGGTATGTATAGGTTGGCGTATAAAATGTATTTTAGTAATTCCTTCTTGGAGTTTGTAATTATAAACTTTAATTTCTACGTCATAACCTTAATCTTTTGTAATTAAACAGTGTTCGCTTTCAAAGTTAGTCAACTCCTCCTCCAAAGTGGAGTGGAGTAGAGTTCTTTTGAAATTGTTATGTTATTAATGTTTATATTTGAAAGTCAAAGTAAAGTTTTAAAAGTTTAGTGTTTTTGGGTTAGTTTGAGGACGCTCCAACTCGGGACACGTGTAGGTTTCGGGTCGGGGTCCTCACAGTTGGTATCAGAGCTCGGTTAGAATTCTCGGGTAGAGTCTAGCTGAGTGAGAGTGTGTGATAACTGACGTCGAGTGTTTAATGCAGGAGTTTGTTATAATGGCGGGAAATGATGGTGATCAGAATCGGGCTTTGGGTGATGGTGGTAATCCGAATGTTGAAATGATGGATATGTTCCGAGTGTTTCTTCAGACTATGGCAAATCAGAATCAAGGTAGGCAGCAGCCGGAGGGCAGACAAGGGCAACATGGTCTAGAGAAGTTCGTGAAGATGTCTCCTCCTAGCTTCAACGGAGATCCGGATCCGGTGAAGGCTGAGAGGTGGCTTGAGGCTATGAATAAGATTTTCGCAGCTATGGAGAGTTCGGATGCGGAGAAGGTGAGATGCGCCGTTTTCAAGTTGGAAGGACCCGCGAGCACTTTGGTGGCGAGTGTAGTGAAGGATGGTTGGGACCGTGATTTGACACCGCAGACTTGGGAGAACTTTACACGCAAGTTCTGGGATCACTTCGTGCCAATGGTTACTAGAGACAAGAAGGAAGTCGAGTTTCTGAAACTGGAGCAAGGGACCATGACTATAGCACAGTATTCAGCAAAGTTCACAGAGTTAGCCCGATATTGTCCTCATTTGGTGCCGGATGAGGAGAGGCGGATCTACCGGTTTGTGAAGGGTTTAAGGGTTGAGTTCCGGAAGCAGTTATTGACGCATAACTTCGCCAACTTCCAAGCAGCAGTGAATATGGCGTATCGGATTGAGAATGACATAGAGGAGCATCGTGGTAAGAATGAAGGCGGAAACAGAAATAGATTCCAAGGTCAAGGTTCGGGACAGAATAGAGCGCAGCCTAGGACATTCACTCCGGGGGCAAATCGAGGAGGAAATGTGACGACTCCGACAAATCGTTCGACTCCAGGTCAGTTTGGGACAGTGTGCGGTTATTGTAAGAAGCTAGGGCATTCGGAGGACAAGTGTTGGAGTAAGCAAGGAAAATGTTTAGAGTGTGGGGCGACAGGCCATTTCCGGAAGAATTGTCCCAGGTGGCAGAATAAGCAAGCTTCTGTACCTGGATTTGGGGGACAAGGTAGTGGTGTGAAGAGAGGTGTAGACGAGAAACCCAAAGATAGGGTGCAAGGTCGAGTGTTCGCCTTGGGTCAAGGAGAGGTCGATCCCAATGCTGTCATTAGAGGTATAGTTCCTGTCTCAGGAGTTAAGGCCCGCATTCTTATAGATCCCGGGTCTTCCCATTCATTTGTGGCATCACATTTTGCATTCTCATTGCATACTTTGCCTGAATCTATGCCTTATGTGTTGGAGGTCTCTACTCCTATGGGAGAGTGCCTCACATCTTCTTTGATATATACTGGTTGTGATGTGACAATATGTGGGCATGTATTGCCGGTGGATTTGGTCGAGTTACCAATCCGTGATTTTGATGTGATCCTTGGAATGGATTGGTTGAGTCAGTGTCATGCTTTGGTAGACTGTCGTAGAAAGCGAGTCTCATTTGCTATGCCTGATGTGCCTACTTTTATATTTGATGCGGATAGATCTATGTTCGGTTTACATGTCATTTCTGCTTTAAAGGCTAGGAAGATGCTATCTAAGGGGTGTGCGGGTTACTTGGCTTATGTGGTAGATTCCAATAAGAAGTCTCCCGAGTTAGCTCATGTTCCGGTTGTCAATGAATTTAGTGATGTGTTTTCTAGTGAGTACTCTATGCCTCCGGATCGTGAGGTAGAGTTTTGTATTGACTTAGTGCCCGGTACCGCACCTATCTCAAAAGCGCCCTATAGAATGGCTCCTACGAGTTAAAAGAGTTGAAGGTCCAATTGCAAGAATTGTTAGACCGAGGTTTTATTCGTCCTAGTGTGTCTCCGTGGGGAGCACCGGTCTTATTTGTTAGGAAGAAGGATGGTACCTTACGATTGTGTATTGACTATCGTTTGTTGAACCAAGCCACCATTAAGAATAAATATCCTCTTCCGCATATAGATGATTTGTTTGACCAACTCCAAGGTTCCGTTATCTACTCAAAGCTTGATTTGAGAAGCGGATACCATCAGTTGAAGATTAGGCCGGATGATATTGCTAAGACAAATTTTCCGAACTAGATATGGTCATTATGAGTTTGTTGTGATGCCCTTCGGGTTGACTAATGCTCCAGCCGTGTCTATGGATATGATGAACCGTGTCTTCAAGCCTTATCTTGATAGCTTTGTGGTAGTGTTCATAGATGATATTCTTGTTTACTCTAAGTCCCGGGAAGAGCACGAGAAGCATTTGAGGATTGTCTTGTCCGTTCTTCGTGAGAAGCAGTTGTACGCTAAGTTCAGCAAGTGCGAGTTTTGGCTTGAGCAGATTTCTTTCTTGGGGCATGTGGTGTCGAGTTCGGGAATTTCCGTGGATCCTTCAAAGATTGAAGCCGTGGTTAATTGGAAGCAACCTTCGACTGTGACCGAGGTCCGTAGTTTTCTTGGTTTGGCGGGGTATTATCGGAGGTTCATTGAAGGGTTTTCTCGGATTGCGACTCCGTTGACTAGGTTGACTCGGAAGGATGTATCGTTTGTATGGGATTCCAAGTGTGAAGAAAGTTTTAATGAATTGAAGAAGAGGTTGACGACGGCTCCTGTTCTTACCCTTCCGGATGGTTGTGAGAATTTTGTGATCTATAGTGATGCCTCGAAGGCGGGTTTGGGATGTGTCCTCATGCAAAATGGGAAGGTTATTGCGTATGCCTCTAGGAAGTTATCACCGGCGGAACAGAATTACCCTACTCATGATATGGAATTGGCGGCGATTGTATTTGCGTTGCATAAGTGGAAACACTACCTTTATGGGGCGAAGTTTGAGATTTTCACCGATCATAAGAGTTTGAAATACTTATTTACCCAAAAGGAGCTGAACAACCGACAAAGGAGATGGCTTGAGTTTTTGAAGGATTTTGATTGTATAATTTCTTATCATCCGGGGAAGGCCAATGTAGTGGCGGATGCGATTAGCCGAAAGGCGTATGTGTCAGCTTTGAGTTCTCGAGAATTGAAGAGTGAAGTAATCATTGCGAATGTTCGAGCCGTTCCGACATTGTATGGAGATTTGAAGGAAGCTCAACAAGGTGATCCGGAGTTGAAGAAAATTTTTGATCAAGTGCAAGATGGGAAAGTCGGGGAATTTGCGTTGAATAGAGAAGGGATTTTAACCTTTCAAGGGAGAATTTGCGTTCCTTCATCACCGAAAATTAAGAGGCGTGTATTAGAGGATGGCCATAAGTCCAAGTTTGCGATTCACCCGGGTAGTACGAAAATGTATCAAGACTTGAAGCGTGGATATTGGTGGAATGAAATGAAAAGGGAAATTGCGGATTATGTTTCTAAGTGTTTGACTTGTCAACAAATTAAGGCCGAGCATCAGAGACCGGCGGGACTACTTCAACCGTTGGATATTTCGGAGTGGAAATGGGAAGGGATCTCGATGGATTTTGTTTCGGGTTTACCTCTTACCGCGAAGAAGATGGATGCTATTTGGGTTATTGTGGATAGGTTGACAAAGTCGGCTCATTTTCTTCCGGTGTCAACCAAGTTTTCGTTGGAGAAGTTAACCCAGTTGTATATGAAGGAGATTGTGAGACTTCACGGGGTTCCAGTTAGTATTGTTTCCGATAGAGATCCGAGGTTCACTTCTAGATTTTGGAGAGCATTGCATGAAGCCTTGGGTTCTAAGTTGTGTTTTAGTACGGCGTTTCATCCTCAAACCGACGGTCAGTCCGAGAGAACTATTCAGATACTTGGGGATATGTTACGGGCTTGTGTGATAGATTTCCAATTATCGTGGGAGGATCATCTACCGTTAGTTGAGTTTGCTTACAATAACAGCTATCAGTCTAGTATTGAGATGGCTCCGTATGAGGCGTTGTATGGTAGAAAGTGTAGATCTCCGATGTGTTGGGATGAGGTAGGTGAAGCGAGACTTTGGGGCCCGGATTTGGTTAGAGATTCTACGGAGAAGATCAAGGTGATTCGGGATAGATTGAAGACGGCTCAGAGTAGACAGAAAAGCTACGCCGACAATAGAAGGCGGGATTTATCTTTTCGGGTTGGTGACTTTGTGTTCTTGAAGGTCTCTCCGAGGACGGGAATTAAAAGGTTTGGTAATAAGGGTAAGTTGGCTCCGAGGTTTGTAGGTCCGTTTGAGATTCTAGAGAAGATTGGGGATTTGGCTTACCGGTTGGCGTTACCCCCGTCTTTTTCTTTGCTTCATGATGTGTTTCACGTTTCTATGTTAAGGAAGTATTGTCATGACCCCTCCCATGTTTTGAGTTCTCCCAGACGATGTTCAGGCGGACATGTCTTATGTGGAAGAACCGTTAAGAGTCTTAGAATTTCAAGTTAAGGAGTTGAGAACTAAGAGTATCCCGATAGTGAAAGTCCTTTGGAAGAATCATACCGTCGAGGAAGCGACGTGGGAGCTAGAGTCGGAGATGAAGGCGAAATACCTTTGGTTGTTTGAGAATTCAAGTAAGTCTTTTAAAATTCGGGTCGAATTTTCTTTAAGGGGGAGTGAGTGTGACGATCCCAACCCTAGGCACTAATTTTAAATATTAAATTATATGCTTTTAATATTTATGTTAGCTTTATGTGTTCAATTATGTCTTTAAATTCTTAATTTAAGATAAATTGGGTGAGAAGTAAATTTAGAATCTTTTATGAATTTATTAGACATTAAATAAGAACCTTGGAAAAATAATAAAAAAAAATAGAAAATAGATAAATATATGAGGAGGTTAAAATGGGTAGAATAATTAATTAAGGGGAAGGGTAAATTAAATTGGGGTGAAAGCCTTTTGTAGATATTTTCTTGGGGGGGGGGGGGCAAAGAAGTCTTACTCCCCCTAGGCTTGACATGTGTCCAACTCCCTCACCTCCTCTTACTTCCTCCTCCATTATTCCCATACTTCCTCCTAGCAAGACCTTGAGAGAACTCCATGGAAGCTCTCAACTCATCTTCTTGAAGCCAAGCCATTTCTCCACCAAATTCAAGTCTAGGAGCATCATTGAAGTTGGATCATCTAGGAGAATCCATCAAGTTAGAAAGATCACCCTTCCATTATAAAACCCTAAGGTGAGTTGTTATGATTCCCTTCTTCTACTTGTTCATAAGTTCTTTAAATATTGTTCTTGCCCTTATGATGTTGATTTCATGCTTGGGAAACCTTAATGGAAGTTGGATGATTGGAAAATGAAATTAGTTGAAGCTAGGGTTCAATGAAGATAATCAAAAAGGTTTGAAATGGGTGGAATTTGTAGTGATAAATGATCTAGGGTTTCTTGGTTTTGAGTTTACATGTTTTGTATGAGACTTGGTAAGGTTAAGGTATCCTTTGGTGTTCTTGAAATAAGCAATGGTAGAAGGAAAGGAGAACTAGGTTTAAAAAGGATTAAAATCTGAATTTGGGCTGGAAGGAGGCTTGGGCGGTCGCCCATGGGGGGCTGAGCGGCCGCCCATCATGGCAGTAGCTCACAATTGCTTTGAAAATCCACTTGGGCGGTCGCCCATAGTGGCAGAAACTTACATCCTCTTTGGAAATCCACTTGGGCGGTCGCCCAAGTGGTATGACGGTCGCCCGCGGCCCCGAACCAACTCTTTAGTTTGAACTAGAATCGTTTAGCAAGTTTGTTTGGCCACTTATAAATCGTGACTCCCACTTGGTAATTGAACTTGAACCTTCATAGAGGCCTTGTATCCTCGTATATGGAAATTGTAGGGTGGGTTAATGATACCTTGTTTCCTTACTTGATATTATATACATTATTGATGTTGTTTAGTGTATTCATAAATTGTTACACTTTAATATTGATTGGGCATGAGTATATATTACCGTGTGGCTATTGTTATCCCTTTTGTGGATTTTATTTCAAGTAACTATTATGTGCTTGATGATCTGTTAATCAGCTGATATTGGGGGTATAACGTAATACGATCAATTATGGAAGTGTGACCTAATGTGATCAGATTATGTTATACCTGTGACCGTCCCCTCCTGTGGCCACAGGTTGGGGTTTTAGCATCTGTATTGAGCCAAAAGCCTTACAGAGTTGCTACTATCTTATTTGGTTCCCTGAAAAATGGGTCTTATAAGATGTGAGTATTGCTTAAGCAGCTCACTTAAGATTGGAGTATTATTATACCCAATGTTGTACGACTATTGTTCAGACGGAAAAAGGTAAACCAAAGGTAACGTAAGGTGTTTACAGTTTTTCCAACGTGTTATGTGTTGCATTTATTTGGCATATTGTTGCATCCATAATAGCTTGCTGAGATTTATTCTCACCCCTCTCCCTTTAGTGTTTTAGATCCCGAGACAGGCGGACCGGCCAAGTAAGGACGGAGAGGAGTTTGGAAGTAATCTTTTGGGTATTGTCGGGATATGTATAGCTTGGCGTATAAAATGTATTTTAGTAATTCCTTGTAGGAGTTTGTAATTATAAACTTTAATTTCTACGTCATAACCTTAATCTTTTGTAATTAAACAGTGTTCGCTTTCAAAGTTAGTCAACTCCTCCTCCAAAGTGGAGTGGAGTAGAGTTCTTTTGAAATTGTTATGTTATTAATGTTTATATTTGAAAGTCAAAGTAAAGTTTTAAAAGTTTAGTGTTTTTGGGTTAGTTTGAGGACGCTCCAACTCGGGACACGTGTAGGTTCCGGGTCGGGGTCCTCACAGGTAAAATGGAAAAAAAACTTTTGACACTATTCATATAACTATTCATCTCACTTCCCTCATTTATACTATAGATTTCATATATTGTAAGTTTGATATTGGATGGTTATTAATCTAAAAATTATACTTTCTTTCGTTTTAATTTAAGATTTTAAATTTTCTTTACTTCATAAATGACAAAATATAACGTGTAATAAATAATATTATCTTTATAAATTTCATAAAATTACAAAAAACATCATTGCTTATTTAATCTATTTTTTGTACATTTGATTTATGAATATTAATAATCGTATTTTGAATAATTATGTCATTAACTCACTACTATAATTGATCAATATTATATTGGATAAAAAGCAGGGGGGATCTAGTCTTTTTGAGGTGGGCGTTTCCTCAGCAGCGACGCGCTACGCTTCAAAGACATGGGTGTAGTGATAAGTATGCAAAGGTTGTTAGGTCGTCGCCCGAAAGCGACGCGCCATCTCTTCGCCCGGGATGGTGTCAAATATGCAAGGGTTCCTGTATGGCTGACGAGTGTGGGTAAAGAAGCTAGTCCATGGTAGGTGTAAGGGTAGTAAGAAATGCTTGTAGAAAGAGTTATACAGATTGCAAGGTTATTTCGGGTAAGAGCATAACAACTTAACATAGACTTGTTGTACTTGATTTTCGAAGTAAGAGAATTTCAAGAAAGAGAAAATCACAGGTAGACCCTAGAATCAAGTGTTGGAGACTTCAAGGGGAGAATCAATAGAAATTTGTAGCTAAGGTGGTCGATACCGATATTTTGTCGGATAATATGGAGGATATGGATATAGATTCGACTTGGACTAAAATGGGACATACCATAAAGGAGGTGGCGAAAGAAGTCCTTGAAGAATCTAGAGGAAACGTGCCACCAAGTAAGGATACATCATGGTGGAACGAGGAAGTAAAACAACCAATAAAGGGCAAGAGTGAATGCTACAAATTATTGGGAAAATGAAGGAGCGACGAGAACTATGAGAAGTATAAGAAAGCTAAGAGAGAAGCTAAGAAAGCAGTAAGCGACGCAAGAGCAAAGGTGAATTAGGAACTTTATGATACGTTGGATACAAAAGAAGGGGAAAAGGACATCTACAGACTCGCTCGTATGAGGGATAAGAGGACAAGAGATATGGGAAAGGTTAAATGTGTGAAGGATATAGACCAAAGAGTTCTAGTAGGAGATAAAGCGATAAAAGATAGATGGAGTTCGTACTTTGATACCTTGTTCAATGGCGGTCAAGAGCAGGATATTGGAGATTTAAATATCTCTTCTAGTATGATTAATCGAGATTTTATGCGGATAATTCAAAAGGGTGAAGTGGAAATGGCAATGAAAAAGATGGAATTGAAGAAATCTGTAGGACCGAATGGAATACCAATTGAGGTTTGGAGATGTTTCGGGGAGAGGGAAATAGAGTAGTTAACAAAGTTATTTAACAAGATATGGAGAAGTAACACAATGCCATTGGAGTGGTGGAAGAGTACTCTGATCCCTTTGTATAAGAACAAAGGTGATGTCCAAGATTGTGCCAACTATCGGGGGATCAAACTAATGAGCCATACTATGAAACTTTGGGAAAGAGTGATTGCACAAAGGCTGAGAAAAATTATGGATATTTCGGATAACCAATTTGGGTTTATGCCGGAAAGATCGACTATGGAGGCAATATATCTTATGAGACTAACCATGGAGAAATATCAGGATCAAAAGAAAGATTTGCATATGATTTTCATTAATTTGGAGAAGGAGTATGATAATGTGCCAAGAGTGATACTTTGGTGGGCACAAGCAAAGAAGGGTGTTTCAAAAAAATATATTGATATTATCAAGGACATGTATAACGGAGTTAGTAGTTGTGTACAGACTAGTGTTGGGAAGACTGAAGAGTTCCCTATAAAGATTGGAGTGCATCAAGGTTCCGCACTTAGCCCCTTTCTCTTTGCTTTGATAATGGACGAATTGACGAGGTCAGTCCAAGATGATATACCAAGGTGTATGTTGTTCGCAGATGATATTGTGCTGATTGATAAGACAAAAGAGAGTGTTGAAAGTAAATTTGAGTTGTGGAGACACACTTTGGAATCTCGAGATTTTAAACTGAGCAGAAGCAAGACTGAGTATTTGGAGTGTAAGTTTAGCAGAGTTGGAAGTAGGAAGGCAGGCGCGGTCACATTTGATGGAAATATTATCCAAGCTTCTGAATTTTTTCGCTCTCTTGGATCCATTATCTAAAAGGATGGAGAATTAGATGGAGATGTGGCTCATATGATTAAAGCATGTTGGTTGAAGTGGAAGAGTGCCGCAGAGTTCCTATGTGATCGCGGCATGCCCCATAGATTAAAGGGAAAATTCTACCGCACGACAATTAGACCGGGACTGCTTTACGGAACCGAATGTTGGGCCGTGAAACAGTGTCACGTACATAAGATGAATGAGGCGGAGATGCGTATGCTTCGATGGATGTGCGGTCATACAAGAAATGATCGATTGGGAAATGAGGTGATCAGAGGTAAGTAGTAGTTGCACCCATTAAGGATAAAGTGAGGAAAAATCGTCTAAGGTGGTTTGGACATGTGAGAAGGAGACCGAGTGATGCACCGGTTAGGAAGCCGAAACAGTGGGAAAATGATAAAATGGCGAGGGGTAGGGAAAGGCTCAAACAAACTTGGATTATAATGATTGAAAATGATATCAGTTTACTTAGAGTGAATGAAAGTATGGTGTTGAAGAGGCAGGAGTGGAAGGCAAAAACCCATGTGGGGGGTTGATTTTTTTTTTTTTCAACAACTTTTTTTCACGATAACATATGAGAATTCATGTTAGTCAACCCCATATTATTTTGAGACTAAAAAGTTGTTGTTGTTGTTATTATTGTTTACAATATTTTTTAAAGTTAACGTGATTTCAAAATTCTGAGTTTAAGCCCGATAAAAAGTGTTAAAAGTCAAAATAAAAATGTAATCTGGTTATCAAATTTTTTTTTTTTAATTTTTTTGGGCTGCTCCCGGTATAGAGCAGTTTTCCAATAATATTTTCGTTTCACTACCACGCGTGAGACTTGGGAAATTCCGTGTTATAAATTCCATTGTCGCTTCTCTCTTTCCATCTCCCCGTCCCCATACATACAGTCTCACACTACTTGTCTCCTTCACACACACACACACACTACTCTCTCCCCCCTCTACATAATGCCGACCCGAAACCTCTAGCCGGCCAACCCCCAACCACCGATACTAGAAAATGGGCAAAGCATCAAAGTGGTTCCGCGGCCTCTTTGGCCTGAAAAAACCCGGTTCCTACACCTCCACCTCCGCGGCGGCTCATTCCATTCCCAAACCACCCAAGCGTCGATGGAGCTTCGGCAAATCCTACAGAGAAAAACAAACCACCACCGATGACCCGGAATTCTCAATCGAAAATCCTCTTTTAAACGGTAATGATCAGAGTAAGCACACGATTGCGGTTGCTGCGGCGACGGCAGCGGTGGCCGAGGCAGCTGTCGCTACTGCTCAGGCTGCCAACGCGGTTGTCAAAATGACCAGCACCGGTCGCTCTACGTCTGCCAGAGGGGGCGTTAATATCGCCGCGGCGCACGCTAGCATTTCCGGCTTCGGGATTCGGGAGGAGTACGCGGCGGTTAAGATTCAGTCCATTTTCCGAGCTTACTTGGTTAGTTTCCTTAATCAGGCCTTGATTACATTAAATTTACTACCAATGCCACTATTTATATTGCTTTCTTCGTCAGTCCATAAGCTAGTCTAGTCACATTTATTTATGATAAGTAGCTTCTAAATTAACCGGCGCCGGAGATTTTCTTTGCATCGGTGATCTCTGAGGGTATAATTGTCATTTGTGCTTGCCTTCATGTCTCTTCGTCACGGATAGAAGAAAACGATATTGACGTGATTACGGTTCAGTAATTTGTTGTTTAGTGTGAAAATGTCAACAAAGAAACCAAAGTTTGTAGAGCCAAACACAAGGAAATAGTTCATCATTTACTTAAAGCAGAACCGTTTTTGTCCACTAGTAATGTACAACATTCATCTCCATTGGTACAACCTCTTATGATGTACAATCTTTTGTGAATGTTGTACAACCATTAATGCTCTGAAGCTTGGGTGGGAAATTTGGGAAGATTTTTGAAAAAAAAAAAAATGGACAGGTGGTCCTCAAGATCTACCCTATGTCCTTTTCAAGAAATGTTCACTGTAAATTTACCCCCTTCAAATGGCAGGAAAGCTAAAAGTCTAGAACTCTTTAGGGTACAAGTACTTGGTATGGTGGGTTTATTTTTGGATGTTGCCTTTTGCCAGTTGGGTTGTTTGCATTTATTTATGTTAACAAGTTTTTTGTTGTTTAATTTGGGGAAATGGGGTGCTAGTGATGAGAGTATGCTTGAGATGCTCTAGTACAAATTTGGGGATTGGTACAACTTTGTTGGTTTCCAATGAGGTAATGAATAGTGCTATAGTTTTATTTTAAGACCTATGACTGTAGGTATAGAGGTATGGGGGTTTAATGGACTAATCTTGGCCTCTTTTGTTTCTTGATAGAAGTCTACTTTAATGGCCTTATTATACTCTACACTGATTACTCCCTCCGTCCCACGATAATTTGCAAAAAGATCCCTTTTGGGCGTCCCACAATAATCTGCACTTTTCCAAAATGGAAATGGGACACACTTCTCTCTACTCATAACCATTACCCACTTACTCCACTTTTTCTCTCCTACCCAACCATCTACACTCACAACACATCACTTTTTTCACCTTTTACCTTAATTCCCGCGCCAAGCAAAAAAGTGCACATTTCTTCGGGACAGAGGGAGTATATGTCATGAATTTGTATTCATTGAAGAAAATGCTTAACTACAATAAAATATGGAAAGCAGAAAGTATTTAAGTTTTTAACTATTTAAGTTTTTGATGTAGACCCTAGGACCCATCACCTATTGGATGTTAAGATATGGATGTGAAACTGCTGCAACGACAGATTTGTTGCTCTATTCTAATTTGACCAAGTTTGCTTCTTTTTGAATTTGACAGTAGATACTATTTGGGTGTAGTCCACATAATTCCAAACAATCTCTACTGCTCGAAAAAGAAATCAGCATGGCCAAATCTTGGCCAAACGATGCAGATGAACAACAAATCTATCGTTGTAGTAGTTCCAAATCCAAAATCTTGCTTAATAGTTTACAGATCACTTTTGGTATCTGGATCATTCATTTTTGCAATTAACAATTAGATTAGGGCAAATTGGCGATATGTATTAGTATGTATGTTGTTATGTATCAGGGGCGGACACAAATATGTATAAAAGGGTGGGAGTGAACCCCCTACTTAATTTGTGTGTTTAGTTTAGTGGTTAAGATGTTGACGTTTTAGCCTGGTGGTTGTAGGGTTAAATCCCATATCAAGCAAAAAAAAAATATATACGAAGTTTTATAGTGTATTTATGCAACCCCTTACAAAATGCTTTGTGTCCGCCACTGTTATGTATAGTTATTTTGTAATGGTTTGGCAAAATCAAGAACATTCATTTAGAAAAGAAAAGTGAGATTAAGTTAATTGGAAGTCGGAACCGGTCTTTTTACTACTAGTATGCAGTGAAATCCATATCATGTTCCGTGTATGCAAGTAAAAAGATGCAAACAAAAAGGTGGGTCTTAGCATGTGCCTTCCTTTTACCTTATCACTATTGAAACATGTAAGTCCTGGATATAATAAAGTAGGTTGACTGAGCACTTAAACATTGCAGTATTGTCAAGACATTGAAATCAGTTGTTGGTAAATAAGCTTTTTCTTTTGTAACTTACTATGGACGGCGATTGAGTTGTCACATGTCTTCTTAAATTTCATGAATCTCTGTTTTAGTGAAACTTTTATATTTATAATTTTGGTGTCGCTTTTATGGCGTCTAGCACTTCTAAAATTCATGTCTGTGAATGTGGATGTCACTTTGCGCCATAATCAGAAGAAACTAAGCTCAATAATGTAGTGTAGCTTGAATAAGCTTGAGAATAACACAATATGAAAAAAATTGGATCAAGGAATTTTAAAATTGCGAGAAAAAAAATACAAAATATTTAGTGGCATTAAATTGTTATAGTGTACAAAGAATATGCTCCCTCCGTCCCACATCAAATTGCAAAAAACCATCGGTGCATGGTAATTAAGGGAATGCATATAATATTTAAGTTGGTGCAAGTATAGATAATAGGGTATGGGTTATTAGTGGGGTAGAGAATAGTAAGTGGGTTAGTTGAAGTGAGTGACAAGTGGGTCAAACTAATTTAAAAATATTTTAAACTTTTCAATTTTGGACTTGGCACTAATGGGACACCTAAAATGATTTTTTTTGCAATTTGAGTTTGGGACGGAGGGAGTATGTTAGTGTCGGAGAGTGGATCTAGATCTGAGCCATTTGATCCAGCCCGGTAGATCAACTGACCCAACCAACTGCTCTTTCTGTCTCTAAATAAATGTCTATTTACCATTAAGGGTTTTTATGTAATTATGCTAATGAAAATGCTTAAATTAAACTCGTATATATTGCCTCATAGTGAAAATTGGACATTCCTTCGGGACGGAGGGAATAATAATTTAGTGTCTAAACTCCCTTCTGTGCAGCTCTCTTGGGTAAACTTGCACATTCATTTTGTCTGATGTGAATGTATTTGTTTCATAAATGTCAGTCAAGGAGAGCACTGAAGGCATTGAAAGCACTGGTGAAGCTTCAGGCACTGGTAAGAGGACACTTGATGAGGAAAAGGACCTCAGACATGATGCGGCGTATGCAGGCACTTATACGAGCCCAAGCCCGAGCTCGTATAGGGCGGTCCCAAGTTTCTGATTCCCCTCTTTCAAGCGCCAAGTCTTCTCATTTTCACCACCCTGTAAGAATACCTTAACTTTTCCCACCATATTATTTGAATTTGAATTTTCAAAGGTAAGCTTTAATTTTAGCTTCTATAGACCTTTACTTTTCGCATGCTAGCTTCCTGTAAACTTGAGTACCCTTTTTTCTCTTTTAGTTTTTTGACCTTTGTCATTATATCTATACATTCCAAAAGAGAAAATCTTATGAGTCACATTAAGTGAACTGAAAAGAACTTTAAATCTTTGGTCTAGTTAGATGGTAATGATGCTTTAAAAATAATAATAATCCTACCTCCACCTCAGAAAGATTGTTCTATCTAGTTTTTAATGGCCAACACAAGTGAACTTTGACCAAATATTAATATGAATCTAATCATCATTGTGAAATTTGTTAGAGATAAATCATGAAGTGATTTATCAATAAAACGAAAATCATTGGCATGATTTGATTGATATTAATAAAAAGGGCAAACCAAATCATTGGCATGATTTGATTGATATTAATAAAAAGGGCAAACGCCGGTGCGCCAAGCTCCCCGCCAAGCGGAGGTTGGGATAGGGAACCATTTGCTAGAGCCTTCCCCTGACAATTGCCAAGACGCTGTTTGCCAAGGTTCAAACCCGTGACCTTATGGTCACCAAGGGAGCAACTTAACCGTTGCGCCAAGGCTCGCCCTCTTTTTGATTGATATTAATGTTCGGTCAAAATTTACTTGTGTTGACCATAAGATGATAAGAAATCAATGTGACCATCTTTCTGGGATGGGACAGATGTAGTTATAACAGACCATTACTAGTGGAGAGGAAAAAATAGGTCTGCTTACTAAAACCAAGCTCAGCTAGGAGCCTAGGACCAGATCGTGTTGAGTTCTAGTTAAGGTTGAACGTCATTCTATGCTCAAGGTAAATGAGCACAGGTCAATCTGGCTGGCCTAAAGCTCAATCTTAAGAATTAAAAATACGCATATTTATATATATTCCCTCACGAGAGTTTCCAGATCCTTGAGCTTACTATTCAGGACCATTTATCTATATATATTCCCTCACGAGAGTTTCCAGATCCTTGAGCTTACTATTCAGGATCATTTATCTTTTGATCACAGGGCCCTGCAACACCCGAAAAATTTGAGCATCCCATGCGAGCTAAGAGTACTAAACATCAGCCGTCATTGCTCAAGGTATGTGCTACAATACACTTGCTTTGTGCAATCTCTAAGATAACTTGATCCTAAGTTCCACTTTACAAACAAATGCAGAGAAATAGCTCAAAATCATATGTCAGGGACGGACCAATAGACAATGATCAGAAAGGTGACAAAATACTCGAAGTAGATACCGGGAAACCCATCAAGCCCAAACGAAGAAATCTGTTCCAACCTTCATCTTCAGATCAGAGTCATAGTCATAGTCGTAGCCAAAGTCATAGTTTTACAACGTCAAGAGGCTCGACAATTTACCAAAATGCCCCTAGCCCATCTTCTTGCGAGGTGAACTCAATTTCTCCTCTAGTATATGCTCAAGAACTTGAAGATATATCATTCTATACTGCTAGAAACAGCCCTCAATACTATTCTGCGTCATCAAAAGGAAATAGTTCGGTGAAAGGACCATTTACCCCTAGTAAGAGCATCAGTTCCCGAAGCTGCCTTAGCGGTTATTTGGACCACCCTAATTATATGTCTTACACTGAATCATCCAGAGCTAAGGTTCGGTCTCTTAGTGCCCCGAGACAAAGAACTCAGTCTGAAATTTCTGGAATAACGAAGAGGTATTCTGTTTATGGGTATGGGGATTCGAGATTGGGCCCGCAAAAGGTTTCTGACATGCATGCCAATTTTGCTAGTAAAGCTTACCCGGGGTCCGGGCGGTTGGATCGGCTTGGTATGCCGATGGGTGGTGGTGGTGGTGGTGGTGATGTAGTTGGGTTTAGTGGTGGATTTTGGAACAGATATTAGGTAGAGTGAAGGGTCTTTTATTATGAAGGTTTTTTGTTTAGTCACTAATCTTACTAACTTATGTATCAAGTTAAAATGTCTATTATCTTAGAGAGAGAGAGAGAGAGAGAGAGAGAGAGAGAGAGAGAGAGAGTTCTATCTTTGTTGTATTAGATTTCTTATGTTTAAAGCTCTAATTTACTTGTTTGGTTAAGTATGCAATTTCCTTTGTCCTGGAATTAGTTTTCATTTTTATTTTGGTGAATTTTAAGAAAATTGTCATTTAATGCTGTAATATAAAGTCACTAATATTTCCAACTTGTTCCAATTATAGGGATTTAGCTTGATTAGCGTTATCTTTAATTTAACATGATACAAATTTGGGGCGCAAATAATCCCATTTACTTTATATTTTACATAAATATACACATGAATGAATAAACGTACCCAACTAGAATATTTATTGATGCCGCAAGAAACGTGTTGGTCGACCTATGTCCAGCAATCAAGACTGATCTCCTAGCTTTTGACTTGAAACAAAGAACTCACGACTAGCCGGAATGGTTTTCGGCTTAGACCCTCGGGCGTGAGAGTAAGTATGGTATTTGAGCGTATAAATTATAATGAACAAGATGTATTCAGAATAACAAATAGCAATTACCTTTAAACAGTGGATGTTGCGAAGTATTTATAGGCTTTGATATGAGTTATAATTGTAGTAGGATTGTATAAAATCCCTAGAATCATGGATCAGATCGTGTAAGAGATCACGTACGTAAATAACTCCCGATTTGTAGGAATTCTGTTATGGAAAGGATTATAGGCACGTTATGACTCTGTAGGTCGACGTACGCCTTGTAGGTCTAGGTCGCCTGCTTGGGTCTGATCGACATGACTGAATGATATAATTGGATAATATTCGTAAGTTGGACAAAGCTAGGTCGGGACCATGGAGGCGGACAATGAGCTAGGTCGACTGATCTTTGTTGTTGGGCCTTGGGCCTTGTAATAACTGGGCCGACCCACAGAGGATGTGGTGGCAATAACGTCTGAATAATTGGGCTTCGTATGTTGGGTCTAGCCCGTCACTTTTATTCCGTTCAGTGGCCCCCAACTTTCTGGATTGACTTTGTCGACCAGAAAGTTATAAGAATTTTGATGAAGACTTGGGTAGATCGTAGCTAGATGCTCGAACTGCTAGATGGTCGACCTGGATGACGTGGGTTAATCTCGACCATACGTGGATTTGACGGCTAGATCTGTGAAAGCGTCGTAATTCAGTAATGATTGCTCCGTTTGACGTTTGGACAATCGCCTTGGAAATCGTCTTTGGCATTAATTGGGAGGAATAACCGTTTGAAACCCCAAACCTTTCCAATTCAAGCAAGGATTAGCATTGGGTATAAAAGGAAAAATCTTTTTTCATTCTCACACTTTAAGGTATCCCTCAATTTCCCTGCTTTTAGGTTTACTTCTGAGCTTTTCTTTATTTCTGCCATGGCTAGGACCTTTAGTTGCGAACCAGGGGTTTGGTATGGGTATTGTACCGTTAATCGTAGGGTATATAAGCATATAAGCGGGGTATGGAAGGAGATGGCCAAGGAAGATTGTGTTTCTATCTTGAAGGTGCTGGTTAGTTCCTTGCACAGCACATTATCCTCGGAAAAGGTCAAGCACATGGTGGCCTCAATATGCTGCATATGGTTCAGGGTGTTGGTCGCACCTGAATACTTATCTAACGAAGGCAACTTGAAATTCACGGGAGGCCTTAGCTCGAGCAACTCTCTGGACAAGGGTCGAAGAGTGTTGTAGTTTCGTTCGCCCTTTCCGTCATCCTCCTTCCTGTCGGCCTCCACCTTTTCCAACTTTCGTTTCAAGTTCAGCAGCTCTCTAGCATCCGGGTTGTCGTTCCTCTGATAGGAGATGTTGTTGGATCTTTGCCTTTCTTCCTGGTGGGGCTCTCCTCTAGAGTAGGCCCTATGCCTTTCACTTCTAGGTGGAGTCACTTCTCTACCCCTTCTTTCCCTGTGGGAGTGCGACCTAACTGACCTTGTTGGCGACCTTCGCCTATTCCTTTCGTCCACCTACTGTGTCCTCGAGGCTGACTCGACCTCTTGCTCTCTTCGTTGGTTGAGCCCATCTATTAGGTCGCCACTGGGATCTACGTTGATGAAAGAGGGAGGAGGCATCTCAATTCTTGGCTGTTCAGCAGACGGTCTTGGGCCTCCATTCTGTCAAGCATCTCCATTAGCTCGCCTGTGGGAGGTAATGGACGGAGTAGGTCGCTGAGATCTCCTATCAGCCCTAGGAGATTCTGGCATGTCAAGCAATTCCTCATGTACCTCCAACAAGCTTTGGAGCAACTTAGCACGCTCCACCAAAATTTCCCTCCTACTGAGGTGATTAGTTGAGGGACCTGAATTGTCGCCTGTAACTGTTCGACCTGTTTGGATTCGTTTTGGTGGCGGCTCCACTTTTGGGGTAGGCATAGGTCTCTTTTGTTGCCTCCTAATATCTTGCAACCCAGTCCCATCAGCAACGCTATTGGAACGGGTTGCCCTTCTAGCATGGCGTGCTGGTAGAGGAGGAGGTAAATTGGTGTTACGATTTCCGGCACCGGCATCCGTATTCCTACCGGCATTCTCTTGTTCATTCTCAGTTGAGGGGGTAGCAGTGTTCCCGTCAAAAACCGTGATTACTGTTTGATTGGATTTCGAGGTCAAAAAAGCTTCGCTTCCCGATAATGGAACCAAACTGATGCCGCAAGAAACGTGTTGGTCAGCCTACGTCCAACAATCAAGACTGATCTCCTACCTTTTGACCTGAAACAAAGAACCCACGACTAGCCGGAATGGTCTCCGGCATAGACCCTCGGGCGTGAGAGTAAGTATGGCCAGAGCACTGGGACACCAACACGGAGGTCCTGGGTTCAACTCCCCCCAGGAGTTAGAGTGGATGTTTATCCCTCCCTAGTTAATATTAGGCGCTTCTGGGGTGGGGACTTTAAGAGAATTTTCAGTGAATTGATGGACTTAGTTGTGAATTGACTTAAAAAAAGGCTTACCTTGAGGTGGGCAAGCCTCAAAAAAAAAAAAGTATGGTGTTTGAGCGTATAAATTATAATGAACAAGATGTATTCAGAATAACAAATAGCAATTACCTTTAAACAGTGGATGTTGCGAAGTATTTATAGGCTTTGATATGAGTTATAATTGTAGTATGATTGTATAAAATCCCTAGAATCGTTGATCACATCGTGTAAGAGATCACGTACGTAAATAACTCCCGATTTGTAGGAATTCTGTTATGGAAAAGATTATAGGCACGTATGACTCTGTAGGTCGACGTACGCCTTGTAGGTCTAGGTCGCATGCTTGCGTCTAGGTCGACATGACTGAATGATATAACCGGATGATAATCGTATAAGATACGGATCGTATGTCGGACAAAGCTAGGTCGTGACCATGGAGGTCGGACAATGAACTAGGTCGACTGATCTTTGCTGTTGGGCCTTGTAATAACTGGGTCGACCCACTGAGGATGTGGTGGCAATAACGTCTGAATAATTGGGCTTCATATGTTGGTCCTAGCCTGTCACTTTTATTCCGTTCAGTGGCCCCCAACTTTCTGGATTGACTTTATCGACCAGGAAGTATAATAATGTAGTAATAGTATACATAACTATTATTTGAAAATTGGTGTGTACCAAGATTTTCAATTCAAATGTAAATGGAAAGAAAACAAGCAAGTGGTATGGTTGTGTGTAGATCTGATCACTCCCTTTATTTCGCATAATCAACTCAATCAAAATTCGATTGAGTTGACCATTAAAGTTAAAGTGATCTAAATTTTTTGAGACGGAGGGAGTATTTGTTTTTATAATCTGTTGCAAATAAAAAAAAATATGATGCTATATTTCCAAGTCATATATCATGTACATCTTTTTTTATGGGACAATTTGATCATTTCACATGATATATTACCCGGAGTTAGTTTCATGACTGACTTCCGTTAGCCAAAATGCATATTTTGACCTTAATTTAACGCAATACTCCTTTACTTCTATTCCGAATAATCTTACCCACTTTGTCATCTAGAGCGTCTTATTGATAAGTCTCATTTTCTATGAACGAAAGTATATACTCCCTCCGTCCCGCTACAAATCGCACACTTTTCTTTTTGGGCGTCCCATTACAAACCGCACACTCCCAAAAAGGAAACTTTATATTAATAAAATATTCACCTTACTCCACTCATTCTCTCTCCTACTTTATTTTAATACTCACAACACATTATAATTTACTATTTCCTCCACTCATTCTCTCTCCTATTTTACTTTTACACTCACAACATTTTATTAAAATATCATATTCCTTAATTCCCGCGCAAACAGTGTTAGTGCGGATATTAGCGGGACGGAGGGAGTAATATTAAAAATAATTTTTATAAAATTTAAAATATTGTTGTATTAATAATAATATTTAAAATTTTATGAATAAATGAATTTTAGTAACTTTTTTGTTAAATTTCAATTAAATTAACTAAAAAATTAAGTTAAGAGATTCATAATGAGATGGATAACTAACTAACTAACTAACTAAATGGCGGGACCTAATATCGATAACATGACACATTTATATATAAATATATATATGTGTATATATTGATCTAATGCATGTTTTAAATAGGTTTCCCCACGTTCGACAAAAGATTTGCAAGATACTGAAGCTCCAACTGATTCACAAATGACTCTACCACAGTTGACGTATAAAGATATATGGGATGATCCAATTTTTGTTGCTGAAGCAGTATGTTTTTTTAAAAATATAATCGAATATAATGCATCAATTATAGTTAATTAAATGTGGTTGATATATGTTTTTGTACAAGCGCAGGAAGAACTAGCTAGAAGAGTTGAAGCCGAAGGTTTCGTAGCTACCGATGTCGTTGAATAGGAACCAACATATTAGTGTTTTATTATTAACGAAATAGTGAATGTTTATTCTATATTTCTTAATCTATTAATGATTTATGATTATTTTTCTTCAAAATAATTGAGGCGTATAACGCTTTCCATTGATTTATTAATTCTAAAGTTATTTCTTCATCGCTTCATTCTTTTTTGTGGAAAATACAAAATCGAAAGGGATTCTTTATATTTTCTTTGCTTTACCACCATGTATACCGTCTCGTATAGGTGTAAGTGGTTCGGTTTAAACCGCGGTTCGGAATCGAACCAAACCAAACCATGCGATTTAGTTCGGTTTTCAAGTAATCGTGGTTTGGTTCGATTTCAAAAATTGTCAAACCGTGTGGTTTGGTTTGGTCTGCGGTTTGGACCCCCAAACCACGGTTCGAGACCGCGAGATCGAACCACCAAATCGAACCAATAAATCAAACCACCAAACCGTTCAATATTAACCGTAGATATGTATATCTTTCATTTTCCGAACCAAATCGAACCAAACCATGGCGGTTTAGTTCGATTTTGTTTGAATTTTTTCATGGTTTGGTTCGATTTGAGATTTTTCCAAATCGATAACTAGTAGTTCAGTTCGTAAATTGGCCCAAACCAAACCAAATCGAACCATTTACACCCTACCGTCCCGACATTTAAGTACTACTCCCTCCGTCCCCAATCGAAGTGCACACTTTTCATTTTGGGCGTCCCAAACCTACGTGCACATCTTCTAAAATAGAAAGAAATCTTTACTATTCCCTCCACTCATTCTCTCTCCTACATTATTTTAATACTCACAACACCATTATAATTTACTATTTCCTCCACTCATTCTCTCTCCTATTTTATTTTCACACTCACAAATTTCAATATAATACTCCCTCCTTAATTTACTTGAAAAGTCAAAGTTTGCATCTAGGTTGATCTAGGTTGGGAACTGATGAGGAAGTATTTTAATTATAATGTATGAGAAAAAGTTTGAACCCTTGACAAGGCAAGAGGATGTAAAGACTTCAAATGGGGTGTGATTTGAATGAATTTATGGTAGGAATTATGGGTAGTTGTCAAGGAGGTGATGCCGGTCACTCTGAATTATACGGAAACATTTACTCCCTCCGTCCCACGTGAATGCAAACTTATTTCTATTTTGGTTCGTTCCACGTGAATGTAAACTGCCTAAAATGGAAATAAATTTATTATTTTATATTCACCCTTCCCCACCCACTCATTCTCTCTCTTCATTTCCTACCACACAATTTATTCAACCAACTCCACTCATTTTCTCTCTTCATTTCTTACCACACATTTTCATTATCTTAATAATATTTCTTAATTATTGTGCCCGAAAAAATGGTTCACAATGACGTGGGACGGAGGGAGTATTTTGTTATATTTTGGACCCATCATTCGAGACAACATTAGATTTTGAGCAAGTTTTGGGAGAAATCAGTTTCTTCATAAATTATAAAAAGTTCAATTTTTTTCAACTTGCAAATATTTGACGAATATAGGAACAGTTTAAAAAAACAAGATTTTTTATAACTTAGGGGGGTGTTAGATTTTTTTTTCAGATTTGGGAGTTGTTCGACCATTTCTTTCTTAAATAAAATCTTTCATTTTTCTACCTACCCAATGGTATGAAAAACATAGATAGATTGCATTTTTACTTGTAGTAGTATATTACATCCCGTTCCCAAGAAATAATATTTTCGTTTTTTATCCTTGTTTATTTGAAGGAGTTTTGAAAAATAATTATAGATTAATTTACTTATCAGTAAATATTATTTTTTATTAATATCATTAAATTATCTATAATTATTATTCATATGAAAACATTGTTTCGAGATGGGATGGGACGGGACGGGGATGGCTTGGATTTCTCAAGTCTTGTACAATGCTTCATCACCCAGCATCATCAAGATTATTTTGGGATGTATCCGTAGTGATGATTTTTAAAAATTGTGTTATGCCAACCCTCTCTTTTTCGGCTCAGCTCTACGTCATCAGTCATCAATAACTGCAATTTCAAACAATTTTATCTCTATTCTTCATGACAAAAGTCATCAGTTTCTCTCTCATACTTTTTAATATATCCCACCGTATTTTCTCTCTCCTACTCATTTATATTACATTTATTGCTATCATATATAATTATTAATTATTGTACTATATAAACGATTAATTATAAATTTTATTATAATTAGTTATTTAATTAATATTTATTAGTTTTATTTATATTATTTTTAAAACCGATGGAGTATTTTTTTTATATTTTTTCACATATTCGTTGGCAAGGGAAATATTTTTGGTGACTTGTGAGTTGTTTTGGCAAGTGGGTTGGCCCACTTGTCAGCCATGGCGAATGGCGTATTTCAGCCAAAGAAAGAAAAAAAGTCATTCACGCCATTGACCATTGTCATGAATGGGAAAGTTCATAGTGCCATTTTAGCGAATGACTTCTTCAAAAGTCATTGTTGTAGATGCTGTTAATTACTTAGCTCACAAATTGATTCCAACTGCTGCTTCAGTTCACACCAATTCTGAAAATATACACGCAAAAATTCATCCTTTTCTATTCATACATTTATACGTCATAGTATAATCTGTTCTTCCTCAAGTTCTAGGTAATGTTATAGTTTTTAATATATAAATTAACATTGAGTATATGTCAACAAGGTTTCGTGGTGTAGTTGGTTATCACGTCAGTCTAACACACTGAAGGTCTCCGGTTCGAACCCGGGCGAAGCCATTGCTTTTCTTTTTCTTTTTCTTTTTTGTTTTTGTTTTTGTCGTGGCTTCTCTTTTTCTTTTTCTTTTTCTTTTTTGTTTTTGTTTTTGTCGTTAAATATTTAACTGGACGGGGTTAATTATTGAACTTCAAAAAATATAAACCACCAGCCCTATCCCACTTTCCATGTTCCACTCTGAGTTCGATTGAGTTGAGTATATTATTTTATACTGGACTCACTACAACAAATATGCCTTTTCTCGGCACTTTTAAACCGGCACTTTACTTTGTGCCGCTAATTTCCGGCATTTCAACGAAAGTGCCGCAAAATTTCCGACATTTCAGCGAAAATGCCGCTAAATTTCCGGCGTTTTTTTTGGAAATGCCACAAATTCCCGGCACTTTATTGAAAGTGCCGCTAATTTCCGACATTTCAATGAAAGTGCTGTTGGAAAAAAGTGTGTTTTGAAGGAAATAATGAGTTATTTTCTTAATTTGTTATTTGTTAAAATGACAAATTGATTGTTGGATTGTGTTCTACTCCATGAGTACATTGAAATCATATATTCATTTGTTCAAAATGGTTGAGAAATGAATGAGATATGAAGGCTCAAAGTTAATGGGTTGGAATGGGTAAAATGTGGTTATCCCACATTGGAAAAAGATGGAAAAGTGGCTAAGTTTAAATACTCCTACACTTTGGTAGGGAGTAAGATTGTGGTACATAGAGGTTTCTCTCGCGCACGGTGCAGGGGGGTGCAAATCATGGACCGAAATAGGCTTCGGACTACCGAACTCATGTGCATGCGCGTCCTGCGGACACGAATGTAGCTCCGAAATAGCCTGTCCGCGCGAGCCCACTTTTTACATTTTTTTTTTTCCAAAACTTGACCCAATATTTCTGGAGGTGAGGCGGGCGCCTGGACCTGGCTGAGGCGGGCGCCTCGACTCCAGTAGGTGCGGCTCATTTGTGACCACACGAGGCGGCGCCTCGCGTTCCACGAGGCGGGCGCCTGGGCTCCAGCTGCTCTACGAGGAAATGGTTTTGCACTGTTTTGTAAATGTACCAAAAGGCCGTTAATGAAGGGGTAAATTCCAAATGTACCATATAACTGTAAAAGGGAGGTAATGAGCAAAATAATTATGCAATTATGTTGAAATAATTGTATTAATTAAGAAAATTAAAACTTGATTTAATTTTCTGTTATCTCCTTTGATTATATAATGGCAAGAACACAACAAGAGAAAGACACAGTTTTTCCAGAAATTCTCCTCTCAATTTCGTTGCATATTGTTCATCTTTCCCTTGGCCTCCTTGCATTGCATTCGTGGTGATAAAGTTCAAGCATCGACTTCAGCCACGGAGGTCTAATTGTGCAACCACCGTCCGGTTACTCCGTTTCATCCTGGGAGACAAGCGTTCCGTAACAACTCAAGCACAACGTGGTGAGGGGGCGTAATTTGTCTTAAGGAGAGTGTGATTTCACACGACTCGAATTTCAACGACAAATTCATTTTCTTCTCTTGTATTTTCTATTTCTGTTTTAAATTAGTTTCTATATAATTCCAAATAGAGATTTTGTAATAGTTATTCCAACAATCTTAAGACAAATTATTGTCTCTTCGTTGGAAGGAAAACTATTTAAAATTGAACTAAACTTGTTTGTTTTGTTTCGTATGGCTACTCAATCAAACGTGGAAACCAACGCTGGGAACAACTCCGAGAATCCTCGTGTGGAGGAAGCGCTTCGTGTGGAAACCAACTCTCAAAGGGTGGTTGTCCAAACTGTTTCGAACCATCATGGTGAGAAACCGGAAAAGTTTGTTGGCCAAGACTTTAAAAGATGGCAACAAAAGATGCTTTTCTATTTGACTACCTTGAACTTGGCGAGATTTCTTAAGGAAGATCCGCCACAGCTTGGGTGAGAATGAGACGGATGGGCAAGCCATCTCGGCTCTTGATGCTTGAAGCATTCCGAGTTTCTTTGCGTAAATTACATCCTTAATGGATTGTCTGATACGCTATACAATGTGTATAGTGTTAAGAAAACCGCAAAGGAACTTTGGGAGTCCTTGGAATATAAATATAAGATCGATGACGCGGGCACAAAGAAATTCATCAGGCCGTTTTCTCGATTACAAAATGGTGGACTCAAAAACTGTTAAAAGTCAAGTGGAAGAGTTGCAAATAATCATTCATGAAATTCATGCCGAAGGGATGGTAATTAGTGAAAACTTTCAAGTGGCGGCAATAATTGAAAAGTTGCCTCCCGCTTGGAAAGATTTCAAGAATTATCTTAAACACAAACGAAAGGAAATGAATGTTGAAGCGCTTGCTATTCGTCTTCGGATTGAGGAAGAGAATAGGATTGCGGAGAAGAAGTTGAATAATCTTCTTGTGGCGAAAGCCAATGTTGTGGAGCATGTTGATAGCTCTAAGGCCAATGGCAAGGCAAATGGCAAAGCCAAAGGCAAGTTTGGTCCCAAAAAGGGTGGTTCTAGTTTGAAGCCAAAGGGAGGAATCTCCAAGAAAAAGTTCGGTGGAACTTGTTACAATTGTGGCATTGTGGGCCACAAGTCTTCCGAGTGTAGGAAGCCAAAGAAACAAGCAAACATGGTGGATGTCATCTCGAATGAAGTTTCTGATATGAATTTGGCGGCGGTAATTTCTGAGGTGAATTTGGTGGGTTCAAACCCAAATCAGCCGGTGGATTGACACCGGTGCTACTAGGCATGTTTGCTCAAACAAGGAAATGTTTAGTAGTTTTGAAGCCCTTGAAAATGGTGAGAAATTGTTCATGGGAAATTCTCGCCACGTCCGATGTGAAAGGTCAAGGAAAGGTGGTGCCGAAGTTGACTTCCGGGAAAGAGTTGACTCTCAACAATGTGCTCTATGTGCCCGAAATCCGAAAATCTGTGTCCGGATCGCTTTTGATTAAGCATGGGTTTCGTGTTGTGTTTGAATCCGATATGGTTACTTTGTCTAAAAGTGGAATGTTTGTAGGCAAAGGTTATGTTTGTGATGGTATGTTTAAGCTTAGTGCTATGGTTGTTAAAAGCAATGTAATGGCTAACAAGCCTAAGATGAATGTGATTGAATAAGAATAATTCTTCCGTTTACTTGCTTGAGTCTTCCAATTTGTGGCATGGTAGACTAGGACATGTTAACTATGATACTATACGTAGATTAATTAACATGAATTGCATACCAAAATGTAAAATAGACTACAAACATAAATGTGAAACTTGTGTAGAGGCAAAGTTTACAAAACCTCCGTTCCATTCGGTTGTAAGAAATAATGAACCACTTGAGTTGGTTCATACGGATTTATGTGACTTCAAGTCAACACAAACACGAGGGGGCAATAAGTACTTTATGACTTTTGTTGATGATAGCACAAAATATTGTTATGTGTATCTTCTCAAAAGTAAAGATGAGGCTATAGAGAAGTTTGTTCTCTATAAAAATGAAGTTGAAAATCAACTCAACCGGAAAATAAAGGTCATAAGAAGTGATCGTGGTGGTGAGTATGAATTCCCTTTTGAAGGTATTTGTGCTCAACATGGGATAAAACATGTTACAACACCACCATACACCCCACAATCCAATGGAGTTGCCGAGCGGAAAAATCGGACTCTAAAGGACATGATGAATGCCATGTTAATAAGTTCGGGGTTACCGGATAACATGTGGGGAGAGGCCGTCTTGTCGGCAAATTATGTGTTAAATAAAATGCCCCGAAAGAAAGTAAATAAGAGCCCCTATGAATTGTGGCATGGAAGAGTGCCTTCATACCAATACATGCGAGTGTGGGGGTGTCTTGCAAAGGTTTCAATACCACCTCCCAAAAAGGTGAAAATTGGACCAAAAACTATTGATTGCATATTTATTGGGTATGCTCACAATAGTAGTGCTTATAGGTTTCTTGTGCATGAATCGAAGATTCAAGATATACACAAGAATACTATAATGGAGTCAAGAAATGCTTCTTTCTTTGAGAATGTGTTTCCGTGCAAAAGAGATGATGCAAGTTCATCTAAACGGAGACATGATTCAATAGAAGAAGAAGAAGTCGAAGGAACAAATCATCATGATGAAAATGATGAAGCGGAGGTAGAACCTCGACGAAGCAAACGAGGTAGGGTAGAAAAATCTTTTGGCCCAGATTTTCTAACCTATATGCTTGAAAGTGAACCACAAAGTTATAAAGAGGCCGTGAGCTCTTCCGAAGGACCTTTGTGGAAAGAGGCCATTAAAAGTGAGATTGATTCCATTTTACAAAATCACACTTGGGAATTAGTGGATCTTCCTCCGGGAAGTAAACCACTAGGATATAGGTGGATTTTTAAAAGGAAAATGAAGACGGATGGAACAATTGACAAGTATAAGGCAAGACTTGTAATTAAAGGTTACAAGCAAAAGGAAGGCCTTGATTACTTTGATACATATTCTCCGGTTACGAGAATAACATCCATAAGAATTGTACTTGCAATAGCCGCATTGCGGAATCTTGAAGTACATCAAATGGATGTTAAAACAGCCTTTCTAAATGGGGATTTAGAAGAGGAAATTTACATGGAGCAACCGGAAGGATTTTCTGCACCGGGGCAAGAAAATAAAGTGTGCAAGTTAGTTAAGTCATTGTATGGCTTGAAACAAGCACCAAAACAATGGCATCAAAAGTTTGATCAAGCCATGATGGAAAGTGGATTTAAAATAAATGAATGTGACAAATGTATCTATGTTAGAGACACGGAAATGGCTACGTCATTTTGTGTCTTTATGTAGATGACATGCTTATCATAGGAAGTCAGATAAAATGATAAAGTCCACTAAAGATATGTTGAACTCAAAGTTTGACATGAAAGATATGGGGTTAGCCGACGTAATCCTTGGCGTGAAAATTTCAAGAATGTCAAATGGACTTGCTTTAAGCCGCCACATTATGTGGATAAAATTCTTGAGAAATTCAGAAGGATGACTTAGCTATTGCTAGAACCCCAATAGACATGAGTCAACATCTATCAAAGAATAGAGGTGACACAGCCAAGTTGAATACTCGAGAATCATTGGAAGTCTAATGTACTTGATGAGTTGTACTAGACCGTATATTGCTTACACAGCTTAGCAACCGAGTCGGTATACAAGTAATCCCTGAGCGGAACATTGGAATGGTATAGTGAGAGTACTAAGGTACTTAAGATATACTCGCGATTATGCTTTACACTATACTAGACATCCAATGTAATTGAAGGGTATAGCGATGCTAATTGGATATCCGATATAAAAGACTCCAAGGTCTACGAGCGGATTTGTATTCACATTAGCAGAGCTATATCATGGAAATCTTCTAAACAAACGGTTATAGCTAGATCCACGATGGAATCCGAGTTTATAGCGTTAGATAAATGTGGTGAAGAAGCCGAGTGGCTACGCCAATTTATAGAAGATATTCCAAGATGGACGAAGCCCGTGCCATCAATATGCATACATTGTGATAGCCAATCGCCGATTGGAAGGGCACACAATCATATGTATAATGGTAAGTCGAGACACATTCGTCGAAGACATAATACCATTAGACAACTACTTCCTCAATCGGCACAATATCCATTGACTATGTTAAGTCAAAGGAAAATTTAGCGGATCCGTTAACCAAAGGGTTAAATAGAGAGTTAGTTGAAAGCTCGACGAGGGAATGGGACTTAAGCCTCTTAAAAGTTAAACACGGAAAACCCAATCTAGATGACTCGGAGATCCCAAGAACTAGATTCAATGGGACAACCTAACCGTTAAAAGACTTGTAGCGTCACTGTAGGAGAATCAACCCCAAGTCCATTCCTATTAGTGACATCCCGAAAGGACAAGGATAAGCATATGGCTTTTAATGATTCTTACGCATCGAAAATTCAAGCGGGGTAATACGGGTTACCTTTAAGAAATCACCTATGAGAGAGAAGTGGGGCCGCTTCGAGGAGAATTGTGTGAGGCTCAATTCTTAGAACCTCTCGCAGTAACTGTGCGTATGTTCAGGCCATGATTGAACATAGCTATGAGAATTGAAGTATGTTAGGACGATACTTGTGTCAAGCATATGATCGGCTACACAAAAAGCATAACGATTCAAGGACATCGCGTCTATCGATTTGCGAGTAGAGTAAATATGCTTGTTCGAGCGAAGATTCAATGGGCATTCCCACATCTTCGTATGCAAGTTTTCGTCACGAGCTTTATCACCAATTCCGCATTATTCCTTCATGTGGGGATTGTTGGAAAAAGTGTGTTTTGAAGGAAATAATGAGTTATTTTCTTAATTTGTTATTTGTTAAAATGACAAATTGATTGTTGGATTGTGTTCTACTCCATGAGTACATTGAAATCATATATTCATTTGTTCAAAATGGTTGAGAAATGAATGAGATATGAAGGCTCAAAGTTAATGGGTTGGAATGGGTAAAATGTGGTTATCCCACATTGGAAAAAGATGGAAAAGTGGCTAAGTTTAAATACTCCTACACTTTGGTAGGGAGTAAGATTGTGGTACATGAGAGGCTCTCTCGCGCACAAAAGCAGGGGGTGCAAATCATGGACCGAAATAGGCTTCGGACTACCGAACTCATGTGCATGCGCGTCCCGCGGACACGAATGTAGCTCCGAAATAGCCCGTCCGCGCGAGCCCACTTTTTACATTTTTTTTTTTTTTCCAAAACTTGACCCAATATTTCGGAGGTGAGGCGGGCGCCCGGACTCGCCGAGGCGGGCGCCTCGACTCCAAGAGGTGCGGCTCATTTGTGACCATTACGAGGCGGGCGCCTCGCGTTCCACGAGGCGGGCGCCCTGGGCTCCAAAGGTGGCTCTACGAGGAAATGGTTTTGCACTGTTTTGTAAATGTACCAAAAGGTCAAGTTAATGAAGGGGTAAATTCCAACAGCCATATAACTGTAAAAGGGAGGTAATGAGCAAAATAATTATGCAATTATGTTGAAATAATTGTATTAATTAAGAAAATTAAAACTTGATTTAATTTTCTGTTATCTCCTTTGATTATATAATGGCAAGAACACAACAAGAGAAAGACACAGTTTTTCCAGAAATTCTCCTCTCAATTTCGTTGCATATTGTTCATCTTTCCCTTGGCCTCCTTGCATTGCATTCGTGGTGATAAAGTTCAAGCATCGACTTCGTCACGGAGGTCTAATTGTGCAACCACCGTCCGGTTACTCCGTTTCATCCTGGGAGGCAAGCGTTCCGTAACAACTCAAGCACAACGTGGTGAGGGGGCGTAATTTGTCTTAAGGAGAGTGTGATTTCACACGACTCGGACAGCGACAAATTCATTTTCTTCTCTTGTATTTTCTATTTCTGTTTTAAATTAGTTTTTATATAATTCCAGCAGAGATTTTGTAATAGTTATTCCAACAAGTGCCGCAAAATTTCCGACAGTTTTTGGAAAATGCCGCGAATTACCGGCACTTTATTAAAAGTGCCGGGAAATTTTCGGCAATTACTGAAAAGTGTGGCTAAATTCCGGCATTTATTGAAAAGAGCCGCTAATGTCTGGCACTTTTCTGTAATTGCCGCATATTTTTCTGCACTTTTTGAAAAGTGTCGCGATACTTTTGTGAAATTGCCGTAAAATATTCAACACTCTTTCATAATTAACCTAATTTTTTTCATCATTTTTTCCCTTTTATAATATTATTGGCGTCCCATAATTAATGTTATACACACGTATTATATATATATTTCAAAATGTAAAGTTGATATATATATATATATAATATATTAGTACTCCATCGCCGTCCCACTATAAATCGGCCGGTTACTGTTTGCACAAGAATTAAAAAAAATTGTAGTTGAGTAGGTGTTATGAGTATGAAAATTGAGGTAAGAGAGATAAAGTGGGGTAGGAAATAGTATTGAATTGTTGTTATGAGAATGACGTATATGTACTTGGGTCCCATTAATATAAAAGTAATAAAATATTTTCATTTTAGGAAGTGTGTAATTTGCAATGAGAAAATTGTGTAGTTTATAGTGGGAGGGAAGGAATAGTTGTTTATTCAATGAGCTCATTTTTATTTTATTTTTTGGAACCAAGGATGGCAAAATCCAAAATCCAAAATTCACTGAAGCCAAAATCCAAAAATCAGCCATAAAAACACAAAAAATCTTTATTCCCTCTAAATACTCCCCCAAAATTACTTCCCTCCGGCGCCCTTTCTCAAGCGCCAAAAATTACTTCCCTCGACCCGGCGCCCCGTACCTTCTCAACCCTAGCACCCAAAATTACTTCCCTCTGTTGCCCCGTACCTTCTCAACCCTATAGCGCCCAAAATTACTTCCCTCGACCCGGCGCCCCGTATCTTCATCGCTAATTGTTGAAATTTGTGTATGTTAGTGATTTCAATAGCACAATAAATTATATTAGCCTAAATTTTCTAGGGCCAGAAATATATATATTTTTTAAAAAGAAAAAAATTTCCAGCAATTTTAAATGCACCGCTAATATTGGATAATAATAAAAGTGTCACTAATTTTTGGCACTTTAATAAAAGTGCCGCTAATTTTTTGGTATTTTAGACGTGCCGGTATATTTTGGCACTTTATGAAAGTGCCGGAAAATTAGCGGCACTTTTAAAAGTGCCGGAAAATAAGTGGCGCTTTTAAAAGTGCCGAAAAATTAGCGGCGCTTTTATAAGTGCCGAAAAACAGCGGCACTTACAAAAGTGCCGAAAATTAGCGGTACTTTTAAAAGTGTCGGAAATTAGCGGCACTTTTAAAAATACCGGAAAATTAGCGGCACTTTAAAAGTGCCGGAAAGTATTCCCGACACCACTTTTTCCGGCACTTTAAGAAGTGCCGGAAAAAGTGCCGAAAAAAGCTTTTTCGGCACTTTTTTTAACATTTTCGGCATTTTTAAAGTGCCGGAAAAAGGCATATTTGTTGTAGTGACTTGCTCTTAGTGAGGAAGGTAAATAACCTTCAATGAGAGAGAGGCTTTTGCTGGGTTTGTGGCTTGCTGAAAAAAAAAAAAAAAGGAGTGTGGAAGGGAGTGTAAAAATTTAAAATCAATGGGGGACACTTGCCCCCTTTTGCTTTGCGGTAGGTCCGCCTCAGGGAGAGGCGGTTGTGTTGCTTTTCTTTTTCTTTTCCCCTTCTATATCATCGTTGATTGTAATTCAATCGTTAAATATCTAACAATATTAACTACATGTCACACGTGATAAAAATTCATTAATTGTTTACGATATCGACAACAATAAAATGTGTGCATTAAAAAAATACGGTATATATAGGTGGCTATAATTTATTTATTTATTTATTTTAAACAGACGGGTGGTTGTACGTAAGAAATGTGATTAATATATTCGTATAAGTTGTACGAATATATTAAAAAAATTGTACATAAGCATTTTTTATTTTATTTTTTGTTAGAACCGTCCAGTCTTTCAATTTTTGTGGAAGTTTTCAGTTCCTTTTTGGAACCCTAATCTTTCAATAAATTCTGTAGAAGTAGAACTCTCTATCATCTTTATCATACAAGTTATCAAAAAATGAACCATAAAAACAAGACTAGTGTGTATCCACACAAATTGTTGTACTGTACAAGCCCTTAATCCATTGGGATGTTGTACATTACAACACCCTAAAAACAAGATTAGTCTATCCACACAAATTGTTGTACTGTACAAGCCCTTAATCCATTGGGATGTTGTACATTACAACACCCTAAAGCCAATAACATTAGTTCAACCACAATTAAAATAAAATAAAAAGGAAATATCATTGTCCTCTAGAATTCACAAATACATATAGTGTGTATGTAGGAAGAGATCCTATATATAAATTTGTTTTTACTATAACAACACTAGTGTGTCTTTGTATGCCAAAAAAAGAAAAAAAATATACATAAAATTTACACAGAAAGGGTGACAATATCAACAATAATTCATGAAATATACGACGAAAAAAAAAAAAAAAGAAAAAAAAAAAGAAGTATACATGTGTGAAACAATCACTGGATCAGTTATTACACTTCCATCTAGACGTAGGCACGCAGCTAAGGTAATGGCACCAGCTGCAATGATCGTTTCCGTTTTCTCCTCTAAACAGCATTACCAATCCGACTGTAAATCTGAAATATTTTGCAAGCTACCGTTAGCGTTTAGAACAGACAAGTTTTCAACAATTTTCTATAGACACAAACAAATAAGAAGCTTGATTAGTATATTACTCCCTCCCTCCGTTCCAAAAATTTAGTCCCACTTTTTTTATTGTTAACTTGACTCAACTGCATATTTGTAGTGCTCCTAATGGTCTTGGTTTGAAAGCAGGGGCGTTTCCACCCTTACCTTTAAGGGTGCATGTGCACATTATAACTTTCACATGTAATAGGAAAAATATAAACACGTAGAGTTCACCCATTAGTCAAGTAATTTGTGCACCCACTTTGAATAACTCTTGGATCGGATCCACCATTGTTTGAAAGTGTATCCATATCTAAAAATTTGGTGGGTGGTGGTGGGTGGGGGGGGGGGGGAATTTCTACCGGGCTTGATTAAGTAGTGTATCCTTAAATTACTATCAAATACTACTACCTCCGTCCCAAAATAAATGTCTATTTTTGTTCTTGATCAAGAACAAAAATGGACATTTGTTTGACGAAGGGAGTATGAACTATTTCCATTCATATAAGTCTTAATAAGGTATGGCTTCCATTACATGTCCCAATTTCTAACTCAAATACCAATATCTGAAAGTGACCAACAAGGACTAGTTACTATCCCCTATTAGTCGTAGATAAAATATAAATACCGGATGCCCAGAAGAGGGTATTGTTTAAGCTTTATTTACTTGAAAAGTGTAAGCACATTGAATATACACCGTTTAAAGATGTTTGACTTGGATATGGATTTGTGATTATAGTTTTTACCCTAATGCAAGCCCGGGTTGTGAGAAAAAGGCTTACCCAACAATCAGTAAAATGAGGGAAGGCACCAAAAAGGCGTATTGGTAGATGGTGTACTTGGACTTGACACGAACATCAGCTGGGAGATTACGCCTCTCGTACCATCCAAACTGGGGACGGAGTAGCAGAACAAAACCAAGAAGAAAGCCAGACAAGAAACCTCCAATGTGCGCAAAGTTGTCGACGTGAGGAAGAATTCCAACAGCCAAGTTGATCACGATGATGATCACAAGGGTGAAAAGAGCTGCAGCCTATAAACAGGAAGAGATTATTCAGTAAACTCGCAAGCTTGCAGCTTCGCAAAATGAATGTAACATAATACAAAATGATACTCCCTCCGTCCCAGAAAGATAGTCCCACTTTTTAGTGATTAACTTGATTGAATTTTGACTAAAGATTTAGGAAAAACATAATTATCCAAATGAAATTCTAAAACTTGTTCTTGATAAACCATTAAAAATACTACCAATAACAATTTTAAAAATCATTAGGAAAATTATCTTTTCCTAAATCTTTCATCAAAGTTCAATCAAATTAATCACTGAAAAAGTGTACTAACATTCTGGGACGGAGGGAGTATTTCTTACTCTATGAACCCCTTGAAAAATCAATCCATTAGTCTGAGGGTAAGGCAGGTTCAAGTCTTTCAATTAAGCTAAAGTCGAACTCTAACTTGACTCGAGTTGAACAACTAGGTTCAAGCTTGATTAATTTACATAACTAGTCAAGCTCAACTCAATCACGTTGGTATTACAACTGACAAAATACCTATGGTTTTGGCATATCTTATACTCCCTCCGTCCCAAAATGAATGTCCAAAAATTTGAGTCCAGTCGAGCTGGCTCGTTTATGTCACTGAGCTTGAAATTGTGCTTTAGCTCAACTTCAGCAGAGCAATGAATAAGGGAGCTCGACTGCTCGAGCCAGGGAGCTTCATTCACAGCCTTATATGCAATGGAATTGTGGGGGGGAGGGGGGGAGTAACATTGGAGTAAAATCAAAGTCGAATAGTGTATTCACCTTATTGGCATAAATAGTCCAGTTAGTGATAAGCTCTGATAGCATGGCTCCAAGAATCCCAAATAAGGCACCAGAAGCACCAACAGAGATGTTGCGTTGTATGAAAAGAGCAGAGAGTATGCTCCCACCAAGTCCTGACAATATGTAGATGGCCCCAACCCGTACTGCATTGAAATATTGAAAGCAAAAATATAAGTAAATAAATAAACTGATATGAGCAAGAATGTAAGTATAATAATCAAAAGGACTTATTGGAAAGAAGAGAACATACTAAACCCAAATTGTTGTTCAAGGCGGACCGCAATGAATACCAGGCTCAACATGTTTGCAAGTAGATGGATAACACCCGCATGCAACCAGATACAAGAGATTAGTCTCCATCCTTCACCCCCATGCACAATTTTGTCCCACTCAAGACCTCCCAACTTCTCTAATCTACAAAACCAAAAGTCGAATGAGTTAGAAACAATTGTATCCTCGACGGAATCGCGAACATAAAGATATTATTTCAATACCATGTATCCTTAAACAACTTCAAAAAATTTACCAGGATATACAAATACAAGCAAATATTAACTACTTGAGCCTAGAAATCGGTGGTTTCTGGGTGAGAGGGAATCATGAATTAGTTTATGAAAGCAAAAAGTTTGCAGAATCTAGTGTTGGAATATTTGATATATGTGGTATGAAAGTTCATAGCCCTATGACCTTGGAGCGTCGTTGGCTTGAACTGAATTTGGCTAAGGGGAAAATCCGTCGGAGGCACTGCCATGGAGGGCGGCCGCGCCAAGGCCAAGGGCGGCCGCGCTTGACTGACGAGAACTCGCCAAAAGTCGCTGGTGCTTAGCGCGGTCGCGCCAGCCTCGAGGGCGGCCGCGCTCGTGTCGGGTTTGGTGATTTTCCTGGCCGAATTGCAGCAGTTTTTAGGTCTCATTAAGACTCTAAAACCTAATTTACCATACATATAAATAGAATACTTCCTTCAGCCGATTTTACCATGAGATTTACAAGAGAAAACTCAATTCTCTTGTTTTATTTCATTGTTGAATTACTCCCTGTTCGTAGAGATCCGTTCGTGAGATTCAAGGCGATTGAGATAGGACCGCCGGCGATTACCTACCTGTGTGCTCATCTTTCTTGGTACGTAATCCGTGATCGTTTTATCCTCGGAGAAATTTGCCTGTACCTGAGTTGCACCAATTGGGGGCAATATTTTCTCTTAGGACAGTCTTCCTAAGGCGACTCGATCAAATCACGATAAGTTTTCTAATCGTTTGTTTTATTGCATCTGTTTGTTTTTCCTGATCCCTTGTCCTTGCTGTCGGTTTGCTGTTGGCTTATTAATTGGTACGATCTTGACTTGATTAATAAATTTCCCTATTGTTGATTAAATTAATTGTTTAATCTGTGGTGCTGTTAATTAATTTCCAACAGTCTAAGAGAAAATAGTTTATTGAATCATGTCTGCTGGTACCTCTAGTTCTCCCTTTAAGTCCCTAGTTGACACCTCGGCATCTTCCGAGAAGTTTCTGGAAAGAACTTCAAGCGTTGGGTCTCGAACGCACGAAGATCCGTCGATTAAGGGCATGTATGCAGGTATCTTTGTCATCTCAATGTCCCGCTCTAAAAGCCGATGATACCGCTAGTGTGGCTGCTGTTAAACAGTGGAAGGAGCAGGACGATGTTGTTCGAGGATGCATTCTGTCAGCTTTGTCGAATGCACTCTTTGATGTCTATTGCTCTGCTCCTCTCACTGCTGCGTCACTGTGGGAGTCGCTTTCCACAAAGTACAGCACCGATGACTCCGGTGTGGAAAAGTACCAAGTGGGTAAGTTCTGAATTATCGCACGAGCGAGGGAAAGTCGTGCTACCGACCAAGTGCACGAACTCCAAATCATTTTGCAATCGCTCGAGGATGCCGATACGGGACTTCCTGAGAAGTTCGCGATCATGGCTATTATTGAGAAGTTTCCTCGATCTTGGGGGGAATTCGGTATGACCCTCAAGCATCGTACAGGAAGTTTGACACTCAATGAGCTAATGAATGCAATTGCGATTCAGGAGGTGCACAATGGTAACCAACCGAGCGTACCTGTGGAGGCTCCTGCTAATATGGTGACTGGTAAAAGCAAGTTTAAAGGAAAAGCTGTGAAAACTCACTCTAAGGATAAAGAAAACCATGATAAGATTAAAGTGAAGAAAAATAACTTTAAGAAGCCAAAAGCAAACCGAATTGCCGGAATTGTGGAGAAGGTGGACACTTTTCTAGGGACTCGCCCGTCCAAGAAAGGAAAAGGACCACAAGGCTCTCTGATGATCATCCTACGCGGCAACACGCGTGTTGGGTCCGAAGGATTATGATGATCCTAACTCGACGCACCCGGAGTTGGCGCTACGACTCCGCAAGGTTACAAAGTATGTAACTTCTTATCCCGAAATCTTTACCGTCTATGAACCCAACGAGCGACTAGTTGACACCGGGGCAAATGTGCACGTTTGTCCGATAAATTGCTATTTGTGTCTTACCAGCCTGAACGTGGTAGATCAGTGACGATGGGGAACTCTAGTGCTGCAAAGGTGCTTGGGACTGGACGCGTGGACCTGAAGTTTCCTAATGGGCGCATTCTTACCTTGCATCGAGTGTATCACGTTCCTGATATTCGTCGCAACATTATTAGTGGTTCTAGTTTAGTTAGGGAAGGATTTGAAATTTCTTTTAAATGTAATAAGGTCATAATTTTGGATTCTGGTAGTTTTGTGGGGAAAGGTTATTCCTCGGATGGTTTATTTAAAATTAGAGTTGAAACTGATGTTTGTTCGCACAATAAGTTTAGTTCTATTGATTATCCTGTTTCTTATTCCATTGAATCTTCAAATGTTTGGCATGGTCGTTTAGGACATATTAATTATGATTCTGTGAAAAGAATGATGAATTTAGATATTATTCCTAAACATGCTATTGATAAAAATTCTAAGTGTCATGTATGTGTTGAAGCTAAATCTACAAAAGGTCCGTTTAAATCGGTTGTGAGAAATTCTGAAATTCTAGATTTAGTTCATACTGATATTTGTGAATTTAATGGCTTGTTGACCAAAGACAAAAAGAAATACTTTCTCACCTTTATTGATGATGCTAGTAAATACTGTTATGTCTATTTGCTTAATTCTAAGGATGAAGCATTAGATAAATTCATTATATTTAAGAATGAAGCAGAAACACAACCGGCAAGAAACTTAAGCGGTTAAGGTCCGATAGAGGAGGTGAATATGAGTCTAACCCATTCATGTATTATTGCCAAGAAAACGGAATAGTACATGAAGAGACTCCTCCCTACACTCCTCAATCTAATGGTGTAGGCGAACGTAAGAATAGAACCTTTACCGATATGATTAACGCTTACTCATAAGTTCGGACTCGCCCAAATATATGTGGGGAGAGGCTTTGAATACGGCTTGCCATATTCTGAATAGAGTATCTCCTAAACATAGAAAGGAAAGTCCGTTTGAACTTTGGAGAGGTCGACAGCAAGCCTCGAAACACTTAAAAGTGCTGGGGTGCCTTCTGCAAAGGTACTTGTACCCGCACATAAAAGGAAAAAGCTTGGACCTAAAACTGTTGATGCTATCTTTATAGGTTATTCAAACAAGCTATGCGTTGAGATTTCGATCATCAAATCTGAAATTTCCGGCATAGATGTGAACTCTATAGTTGAGTTACGTGATGCAACATTTTTTGAGGATGTGTTTCTTATGAAAGACGGACTCCCTAAGGAATCTAACCCAACCACTAATTCCATTCCTGCTCAAGTAGAGGAGCTGACAAATGTGGGGGTTGATTCTAGTGCAACTCATTCTGAAGATGAGATTGAACCAAGAAGGAGCAAACGGGCAAGGACCACCAAGGACTATGGAAGTGATTTCATCACTTACAATGTCGAGGGTGATCCTCTAACCTTCAAAGTCGCTACGGCCACTTCGATGCCAAGCAATGGAAGGATGCCGTTAAGAGTGAGATGGATTCTATTATCTCTAATGGGACATGGAAATTGGTCGATCTCCCTCCCGGTCAGTAGCACGATAGGATGTAAGTGGGTCTTCAAAAGGAAACTGAAACCGGATGGAACCGTTGACAAGTTTAAGGCTAGGTTAGTGGCTAAGGGATTCAAGCAAATGGAGGGAATAGACTATTTCGATACCTATTCGCCTGTTGCTAGAATGACTACAATCCGAATGCTTATAGCATTGGCCTCTGTATATGATCTTCCTATCCATCAGATGGATGTTAAGACCGCTTTCTTGCATGGCGATCTAGAGGAAGAAATTTATATGGATCAACCTGAAGGTTTTGAGGCCTCTGGCAATGAGAGAAAGGTTTGTAAACTTGTTAAGTCCTTATATGGACTCAAACAAGCCCCTAAGCAGTGGCATGAGAAATTTGATAAAATTGTCTCATCATTTGGCTTCGTTTCTAATGAGTTTGATAAGTGTGTTTATAGCAAAAGTATTGGTGATAGTAGTATTGTCTTATGTCTGTATGTTGATGATATCCTGTTGTTTGGAACGGATATGAGAATAATTAATACTACTAAGGAATTCTTGAAAAGTGAGTTTGAAATGAAGGATATGGGAGTAGCTAGCGTGATTCTTGGCCTTAAGTTGACTCGTTCAACTAGTGGCATAACTATATCGCAATCTCATTATACTGAAAGTGTAATTGAGAAATTTGGTTATAAGAATTGCAAAGTAGCTAAGACTCCATATGATCCTTCAGCTGCACTTACCAAGAATGAAAGTGGAGTACCGATGGCTCAGTTGAGATATTCTCAAATTATTGGAAGTTTGATGTATCTTGCCAATTGTACTAGACCGGATATATCCTACTCGGTTACTAGGTTGGCTAGATATACTCAATGTCCAAGCAAAGCACATTGGGAAGCTCTTGATAGAGTTCTTAAGTACTTGAAGGGAACGATTTCCCTTGGCCGCATTGCAAGATATCCTTCTCGTTTCTTGAAGGATATAGTGATGCAAGCCGGATTGCCTTTAACTCCGGGAGTTATGGCATGTACGGGTATGTTTTCACCTTAGGCGGAGGCTGCGGTCGCTGGAGGTCGACGAAACAAACTCGTTCTGTGTCTACATTTGAGGCCGAATTAGTTGCCTCGACACTACCGGATTGGAAGGCCGAATGGCTTCGAGGACTTATGTCCGAGTTGCCCACGGTCGCAAGTCCACGCCGTAATCTCTGTACATTGTGACAACACTGCCACAATTGAGAAACTGAAAAGTGTCAAGTACAACTGTAAAACCAGGAGACACATTCAAATTAGATTAAAATCTATAAGGGATCTTGTGTCTCGGAAGGTGATTGCTGTTGATTATGTTGGTACCAAGGATAACACAGCTGATCCTTTAACCAAAGGGCTAGAATTCGCTCTAGTTCAAAAGTCTAGGTTGGGGATGGGTCTGAACCCTGTCTGATTCATACGCATAAGCAACCCAATCTACCTGAGTGGAGATCCCACAAAGGAGATTCAATGTGGTAATAACAAGTTGTGGGGTGAGTCGAAGCACCTAAAGTTAGATTGACATATTACATGTCTGAGTCTATCCCCTGAATAGCCTAGAGGTGCTTGTGGCTGCTAGTAAAGTAAAAGTTTGGAACTTTGAATGGGATCGAGTCTTTTAGACAAGATGTTAGCAGTACATCTTCTGAGATGCCCAGCTAAGTGATTGTTATTTTTGGCCGCAATTAGAGGAATCCGGGTTATTCCTTGAAAGCACTCATGATAGAGGATCGGGACGTATGGCTTATAAGCGTCAACTGTTCGATAGAGGGCCTATCATAGCTTTTGTCGTGTTTGTTACCAGCAAAGGCCTCTACATCCAAAGGCATCAGATTCAAGACACCCGTTTATCTGATCCTGGAGGCTCAAGCGTTGATAACATAGGTAGTGGTTTAAGCCGGAAGGTACCATTACTGAAAGCATTACAATGGACAATCTGTACACGTCATATTTCTATGAACTTGTGGGGGATTGTTGGAATATTCGATATATGTGGTATGAAAGTTCATAGCCCTATGACCTTGGAGCGTCGTTGGCTTGAACTGAATTTGGCTAAGGGGAAAATCCGTCGGAGGCACTGCCATGGAGGGCGGCCGCGCCAAGGCCAAGGGCGGCCGCGCTTGACTGACGAGAACTCGCCAAAAGTCTTGGTGCTTAGCGCGGTCGCGCCAGCCTCGAGGGCGGCCGCGCTCGTGTCGGGTTTGGTGATTTTCCTGGGCCGAATTGCAGCAGTTTTTAGGTCTCATTAAGACTCTAAAACCTAATTTACCATACATATAAATAGAATACTTCCTTCAGCCGACTTTACCATGAGATTTACAAGAGAAAACTCAATTCTCTTGTTTTATTTCATTGTTGAATTACTCCCTGTTCGTAGAGATCCGTTCGTGAGATTCAAGGCGATTGAGATAGGACCGCCGGCGATTACCTACCTGTGTGCTCATCTTTCTTGGTACGTAATTCGTGATCGTTTTATCCTCGGAAAAATTTGTCTGTACCTGAATTGCACCAATTGGGGGCAATATTTTCTCTTAGGACAGTCTTCCTAAGGCGACTCGATCAAATCACGATAAGTTTTCTAATCGTTTGTTTTATTGTTTCTGTTTGTTTTTCCTGATCCCTTTTCCTTGCTGTCGGTTTGCTGTTGGCTTATTAATTGGTACGATCTTGACTTGATTAATAAATTCCCCTATTGTTGATTAAATTAATTGTTTAATCTGTGGTGCTGTTAATTAATTTCCAACATCTCCAACATAGGTTAGAGTGTTCTCATGTTATATACTCCCTCCGTCCCACAATTCTACACACTTTTTGTGCCGGCGCGGGAATTAAGGTAAAGGGTGATAAAGGTAACGTGTTGTGAGTGTAAAAGTAAAATAGGAGAGAGAATGAGTGGAGAGAATAGTAAATTTGAAAAGTGTTGTGAGTAGAGAAAAGTGGATCTCATTTCCATTTTGGGAAAGTCCAGATTATATTGGGACTCCCAAAAGGGGTCTTTTTACGGATTATTGTGGGACGGAGGGAGTAGTGATTACTGCAGCAAATTTTCCCTAACAATTAATCAGCTCAAACAGGAAAAACTAACAAAATCAAGAGCAAACCAAACTAACCCCAAATCATAAACATCAATCGGAAATTAACAGTGTCTAAGAACAAAATAAAACGCAAAATCAACAAGAAAAAGCCCTAATATAGCAAAATTAGTCAAAAATGTGTATTCAATACAAAAAGAAATTACGTGGAAGAAGAAGGGCCGAAAAGGGGATTCTCCCTGAGAGGCTCAAATGAAAGTCTGCCAAGAAATCTAGCAACACAACGACCTTCAAACCCAGTATTGTTCTTCGGACAGTCATTAACAATCATAATAACAACAAACATAGCAACATTAGCCACAACGATCATAGGAACCAGCCACGAAGTCCGTTGAGTCTCATGAGAACTTTCTGCATAGTGAGCAGATGAGTAATAGGTTGATGGGTAATTGCTTGCTCTGTTCTTTATGGCTCCATGGCTCTCCGGATCTCCATTTCCCCTCATTTTGATTAATTTGGTTTATTTTTTTCAGTTTGATCTTTGATTTTTTGTGGGATTTATTTGGGGTGGGGTAGAAGTGGCTTGGAAGGGAGGAGGGGGAGACTTGAAGTTGATGCAAGAACAGGTATAGAGGGAGAGAGAGAGAGAGAGAGAGAGAGAGAGAGAGAGAGGAGAGAGAAAGAGGGGTTGATTTCGATTTTCGAAAGGGGTTAGAGAAATTCAACTGCCGGATAATGGAGAGGGAGAAGGCAAGTGGAGAGATTCAGTTTGCTTGTTGCTGTTTTATGTTAGGTGGCATGTACATAGTACGCGGTAAAGGTGTCTAACCTGGGATTTCCTAACAAATCCCCAACCTTTCTGTTCACCTTTGTGATGAAATCAGTCGGACAATAAATATCTACTCCCTCCGATCCATAATAGCTTACTCATTTATTATTGAGAACAAAAAATAAGAAATAATGTTATTAAAGTAGGAGTTGTGAGTGAGTAGGAGAGAGAATGAGTGGAGAGAATAGTAAATTTGAAAAGTGTTGTGAGTATGACAAGTGGGTCCCATGAATAAAGAAGTATTAAAAAATTTCCTTTTTAAGAAAGTGAAACTTTAAAGTGGGACGCCCAAAATAGCAAAATGGATAAAATAATATGAGACGGAGGAAGTATTTATAAGGGAATTTTACTTATAAGTCTTTTTGGGACAAGTAAGTTTCCTTAGAATTTCTCGTTAAATTAAACATCTCACAAGTTTTTATACAATACTATACTGCATTTTATATACAAGTACATACCCGTGTTCAAGGACACGGGTGTTTTTTTTTTTTTTTTTTTTTTAAAAAAATTAAGGGCAAAATGGGAAAGGGACAAATGTATGAGGGCAAAATGAAAAATTCGCCGCTTGACACTATTCATAGTACTGTAGCACACCACTCTAATTTATACTATAGATATTTAGGAATTATGATACATCATCCTCAATACTACTGCATCATGTCACCATCGTCGACGAAATTCAGTCACCGTCGTCGGAAACTCGTCAACTCCACCTATCATCATTAAAGATGTATTATATGCGTATACAGTATTATGTATTATCTTGTATGCATTATTATTACAGAATAATACAATATGATAATATTATATGAAAAGAAATTTATGAGACATTATAAAAATTTAAAAACTTATGGGACATTCTCATAACATAATAATAAGCAAAAGGTTATTTTACCACCAAAGTAGCACACTAAATAATTAGATTGTGGACAAAGGGAGTAGTGTATTACAACTCTAACTCTTCATTAGTACAAGTAAAATATTACTTGTTTAACAATGAAAATTTACAAGAACAGTTTGGGATTTTCATTT